>CAJQZJ010018033.1:14458017-14517887 GCA_907164525.1 Lophiomys imhausi | reverse complement strand
CACACACACACACACACACACACACACACACACACACACACACACACGGACATATATATATGTTTATTTATTAATATAACATAAATATGGATTAGAAAGATAATTATATCTTTAAAAGATCAAATATCATTAGTTATGGTAGAAAAGTAAACAAAAAATTACAACATAAATATATAAATCCTATTTGTAGCAAATGAAAAACAATTAGCTCAGATAAGGAAATTTTCAATAAGGCTGGATAACATTTAATAGGATTTTTAAGTTCTTTCTATAAGAGGGCATCCATTTGTGACTTATGAATGATACATTTAATATTCTAAAAGAACAGAATTTTTCTCAAGTATGATTTTTACTGAGGTCAGTACAAAATTATCTGAGGAAAATAAGTGTTATTCAATATTATGATGAGAATGCATGAGGGATCAAATACAGGAGATTAGTGAGAACAAGGAGAAGTTCACATTAATTCATAATAAAATCGTTTATCAGAGAGAAATTTGAAACAAAATAAAAAATAAAAACTTAATTTTTAAGGTTATATTTTCTCTTATCTGACTTATCTGACACTGAAGAAGTAGAGATATCTGTAATATTTTTTTATGTTTATTTATTACTTCAGGTTACGTCTCCATCACAGTGCCCTCTTTCTACCCCCCTCCCTCCCAACCTCTACCCACAATCCCTTCCATTCCTTCCTCAAGAGTGGAGCGTCCCTACATATCAGTCCCTAGCCCCAGTTCAGCAGTCATATGAGGGCCAAGAGCCTCTTCATACACTTGGGGCCTACAAAGCAGCTTCACTAGAGCAAAGTGTCTCATTGACAGGTAACAAAGTCTATGTTTCTGTTACCTTTGGTGAATTGGTTGTAGTATAGTTAATCTGTACTATATGGCAAAAATCTCATTATAAGTGAATAGATACCATGTGAATCCTTCTGAGCCTGGGTTAGCTCACTCAGGATGAGCTTCTTTAGTTCCATCCATTTGGCTGAAAATTCCATGATTTCATTGTTTCTGATGGTTGAGTAGTATTCCATTGTGTAGATATAGCACAGTTTTGTTTTGTTTTTTGCTTTTTGCTTTGTTTTTTTTTTTTTTAAATCCATTCCTCAGTTGAGGGACATCTGGATTGTTTCCAGTTTCTAGCTATTACAAACAAGGCTTCTATGAACATAGATGAGGAAACATCCCTGTGGTTTGTGAGTAATCATTTGGATGTATACCCAAAAATTGTATGGCTCGGTCTTGAGGTAGAGTTATTCCAAGAATTCTAAGATAAGGTCAGATGGATTTCCATAGTTGTTGTACAAGCATGCATTCCCAATGGCAATGGAGGAATGTTCCCCTTTCTCCACAACCTCACCAGCATATGCTGTCATTTGATTTTTTGACCTTAGCTATTCTGACAGGTGTGAGATGGAATCTCAAAGTCATCTTGAGTTGCATTTCTCTGATGATTTTTCATGTTGAGCATTTCTTCAAGGGTCTCTCAGCCATTAGGGCTTCCTCCTTTGTGAATTCTCTGTTTAGCTCTGTTCCCCATTTTTTTTATTGGATTATTGGTTTCTTGGCATTTAATTTCTGGAGTTCTTTGTAAATTATGGATATTAGCCCTCTGTCAGATGTGGGATTGGTGAAGATCTTTTCCCATCTATATGTTGCCATTTTGTTTGAATCACAGTGTCTTTTGCCTTACAGAAGCTTTTCAGTTTCATGAGGTCCCATATATTGATTATTGGTCTTAGAGCCTGAGCTGTTGGTGTTCTGTTCAGGGATTTGTAACTTGTGCTAATGAGTTCAAGGGTTTTCCCCACTTTCTCTTCTAATATGGATAGTGTGACTTCTTTGTTTCCAATTTGTATCCTCTTGATCTTCTTAGGTGTCTTATTGCTCTAGCAAGAACTTCAAGTACTATGTTGAAGAGATATGGTGAAAATGGGCATCCTTGCCTTGTTCCTGAGTTTAGAGGAAATGGTTTAAGTTTCTCTCCATTAATTTGATGCTGTTTACTGGTTTGTTGTATATCACCTTTATTATTTCTTGGTATGGTCCTTGTATGCCCATTCTCTCCAGGACTTTTAGCATGAAGGGGTGTTGGATTTTGTGACTTGCTTTTTCAGCATCTAGCGAGATGATCATGTGTTTTGTTTTGTTTTTGTTTTTTTTTTCCTTTCAGCTTGTTTATATGGTGAATTAAGTTTCATATGTTGAGCCATCTATGCATTTCTTGGATGAAGCCTACTTGATCATGGTGTATGATACTTTTGATGTGTTCTTGGATTGGGTTTGCCAGTATTTTATTAAGTATTTTTGTATCTATGTTCATGAGGGTAATTGGTCTGAAGTTCTCTTTCTTTATTGGGTCTTTGTGTGGTTTAGGAATCAGGGTGACTGTGGCCTCATAGAATGAGTTAGGCAGTGTTCCTTCTGATTCTATTTTGTGGAAGAATTTGAAAAGTTTTGGTACTAGCTCTTTTTTGAAGGTCTGGTAGAATTCTGTGCTGAAACCATCTGTCCCTAGGCTTTTTTTTTTTTTTTTTGGAGGGGCGTTGGGACATTTTTAGTGACTGTTTTCATTTCCTTAGGGGTTATAGGGCTGTTTAATCTGTTAACCTGATCTTTATTTATCTTTGGTAGGTGGAATCTACCCAAAAAAAAAATGTCCATTTCACTTAGGATTTTAAATTTGGTGGAGTCAGATTCTTAAAGTAGGACCTAAAGATTCTCTGGTTTCCTCAATGTCTGTTGTTATGTCCCCCTTTTAATTTCTGATTTTTTTGATTTTGGTTTTTTCCTCTACCTTTTAGTTAACTTGGCTAAGGGTTTGTCTATTTTGTTGATTTTCTCAAAGAACCGACTCTTGGTTTCATTGATACTTTTTGTTGTTCTTTTTGTTCTAAGTTCTTAATTTCAGACCTAAATTTGATGATTTCCTGCCTTCTGCTCCTCTTGGGATCATTTGCTTCTTTTTTTCTCAGTTCTTACAGTTCTGCTATTAATTTGCTAATATGAGCTGTCACAATTTTCTTTTTGAAGGGACTTAGTTCTCTGAACTTTCCTCATAGCACAGCTTTCATTGTGTCCCATAGGCTTGGGTATGTTGTGCCTTCATTTTCATTGGCTTTTAAGAAGTCTTTGATTTCCTTCTTTATTTCTTCCCTGTCCCAGTGGTCATTCAGTAGAGTGTTGTTCAGTTTCAGTGGATGTGTAGGCTTTCTATTACTTCTGTTGTTGTTGAAATCCAGCTTTATTCCATGGTGGTCTGATAAAATACAAGGCGATATTTCAATTTTCTTGTATCTGTTGTGGCTTGCTTGTGTTCAATTTTATGGTCAATTTTGGAGGAAGGTCCATATGGTGCTGAAAACAGGGTATAAAGTTTTGTGTTTGGGTGAAACATTCTGTAGATATGTTAGGTCCATGTGGTTCATGACCTCTGTTAGGTTTATTATTTCTCTGTTTGATTTCTATCTCAATGATCTGTCCATTGTTGTGTGTGGTGTGTTGAAGTGTCCTACTACTAATGTATGGGGATCAATGTGACTTTTAAGGCTTAGAAGAGTTTCTTTTACAAATGTGGGTGCTCCTGTATTTGTGGCATAGATATTCAGTATTGAGATGTCATCTTGAAGAATGTTTCCTTTAACGAGTATGTAGTGCCTTTCCCTATATTTTTTGATTAACTTCAGTTGAAAGTCTATTTTATTTGATATTAGAATGGCTACTCCAGCTTGCTTCCTGGGCCCATTTGCTTCGAAAACCTTTTCTCAGCCCTTTATTCTGAAGTATTATTTATCTTTGTTAGAGAGACGTGTTTCTTGTATGCAGCAAAATGTTGGGTCTTGTTTATAGATCCATTCTGTAAGCCTGTGTCTTTTTACTGGGGAGTTGAGTCCATTGATTTTGATGGATATTAATGACCAAAGGTTGTTATTTCCTGTAGTTGGTTGTTGTGTGCTCCTTTTGGTTGAGCTGCAGTGGAGTTTTTTGCTTCCTCTGTTTTTGTGGGGGTATTTATTTTCTCACAGTTGGAATTTTTTCCTTCTAGGATCTTCTGTAGGGCTCAATTTGTGGGTAGATACTGTTTAAATTTGATTTTGTCATGAAATATCTAGTTTTCTGCATCTATGCTGAGAGATAGTTTTGCTGGATATAGTAGTCTGGCTGGGCACCTATGTTCTTTTAAGACCTAGATAACGTTTTCTCAGGCCCTTCTGGTTTTAAAGTTTCTGAGGAGAAGTCAGGTGTAATTCTGATGGGTCTTCCATTATGCATTATTCCATTATACATTACTTAAACTTTTTCTTTTTACTGCTTTTAATATTCTTTCTTAGTTCTGTACAATTGGAGTTTCAATTATTATGTGGCGAGAGGAATTTGTATTCTGATCTATTGTGCTTGGTGTTCTGTATGCCTCATGAAATTTTATTAGCATATATTTCTTTAGATTTGGGAAGTTTTCTTCTATGATTTTGTTGAAGATGTTTCCTGGACCTTGAAGTCGGGAGTCTTCTCTTTCCTCTGTTCTGATAATTCTTAGATTCTGTCTTTTCATCGAGTCCTTGATTTCTTGGATGTCGTGGGTGAGAAATTTTTTAGATTTCTTATTTTCTTTGGTTATTTTACTGATTTCTTCAATCGAATCTTCCACACCTGAGATTCTTTCTTCCATCTCTTAGGTCCTATTTTTGATACTCATGGCTGAAGTTCCTGTTCCTTTGATTATCCACATCCAGGATTATCTCTGCTTGTGTTTTCTTTATTGCTTCCACTTCCAATTTCAAGTCTTGAACAATTTAATTAGTTTTAGAGGTTTCCTGTTCCAAGTTGCTTGCCTTGGTCTGAAAGCTTTCATTGCCTTGTCTCTTTCCCGTTCATGTTGAGCCATGCTGGCTTGGAGGCTCTAATGATATTCTCTATTGCTTTCGTTTGTAAAATTGATGATTCTCTAAATTCTTTCAGAGATTTAATTTCTTCTTGTAAGGACTCTATCACTTTCCAAAATATAGATTTGTCTTCATTTTCATGTGTTTCAGCTGTGGTGGGAGGGTCAGTGCTTTCAGTACTAGCATAGCTGCATTTTCCCTGATTTTTGCCAAATCTGTTCTTTTGCTTACCTTTAGCCATCTGATTGTTCTTAGCTGTTTGTTCCTGGTCCCTTCTGGGCTTGGTGTCAAGAAGGGTGCTTTGGTGTAGAGGCCATATAGCTTGGTGATCTGTAGTAATCCATAGGCTGTATGGGGCCTTGTGTGGAGATTGGTTTTCAGTATATCTCCCAGAGCTCATCCCTTCCTGTTGTGTCCCAATTGTGAACTCAGGTCAGAGGTTGTGGTGGGATGTGTTATTCCTATCTGCAGGTTCCTGAGATCAACTGGTCTTTGTAGTGATGATGATGATGAATGTTGGCAGACCACAGACTGTTGTCTGGAACTGCAACTCCCCTGCAGCTTATGTGTCAGGACCTGGATCGTGATCCTTCCAAGCTGCTCTCAGGGGGTTCTCAGATTCAAAGTGCATCTTATAGCCAGAAGCACTGTGATCTGGTACAGCCCATGTCACCCAGGCAATAAGCAATGATCTTGGGTTGTTTCACTGCTCCTGAGTCAGAGTTCTCTGTGTTGTAGCCTAGATATTCAGCTGAGGGGTAAGGCAGGTGCAAAGTCAGGGCAATATGATGTGGAATTCAGGTCGCTGTCGGCTTTCCTGAGCTGCATTTTCCCTGCCAGAATCACTGTGCTACAGTGTAGCTAGCCTGCGCCAATGTGGCTTCTGGCAGTTTCCCTGTAGCAAGGGTATCAAGACTGTGCTTGTGGTCCTTCCACACTCTTCTCTGGGGGATTTCAGGATCAACCTGTGCCTCTCAGTCAGAAGTTCTTTGAGTCAGTGCAGTCCACCTGCTCAGGCAACACACAATAGTTCAGAACTGCTTACTGGTCCAGATCGAGATCTAGGTGCTCTAAATTGAGGCAGTAGATTGATAGCCCTCCCAATGTGGGTGTGGGCAGTGAGATCACAACACATCTCCAGTACTTGGACTGGGGGTGGGGTAGGGGATGGAGGTACCTCCCTGTCAGGAGTTCTGTGGTTGGGTGTCACCTGCCCCCTCAGGTAGCACTCCCCAGTCCAGGACCATTTCATTGTTCTGAGCAGAGCTCTAATTGTACTGAGGCTGTAGACTGAGTGCTCTGTTGAAGTGAGCGCAGGCAGAGAGTTCCAGTATGGAATTCACTCAGTAAATCTCAGTGCCTTTCCCCTGCCTGAATTGCAGTGCTCCAGAACAGCCTGCCTGAGTAGGCAGGGGATTCCACCACACCCCCTATAGCTATGGTTGGTGCCAGGGCTGTGTCTATGGTCCTCCCAATCAACTCTCAGAGGAGTCTTAGAGCCATTCTGTACCTCTCAGTTAGAAACTCTGTGAACCAGTCCTGTCATTGCTTCTGTGCCCTGCTGCACAGCTAAGAGCCAAGCCTAGCAGCTGGGCCAGGCAGAGTGGGTAGAGCTGGGTGATCCAATATGGAGATCAATCACTGAGTCCCTGCCTGTATCACAGTGTTCCAAAGATGCCTACCTAGGTTGGCCGAGGCTCCCACCAGACTCCCTGTAATCAGGTTGGGGGGAGGAAGTTGTAATTTGTATTCTATATCCTGTCCACAGTGTGCTTGGGCTCAGAGAAGCTCAGTGCCTGCCAGCTGGATCCCGCTGTTACAGTAAGCCAGATGCAGCCATACTGAATATCTCAGGGAGAGTCTCTCAGTCTTACTGTGTAGTGGCTCTGCTGGTATGCTCCTGGGTATCCAAACATAGCCCCTGAACACATGCTGCAGATTCAGGAGGTCCTATGTTTGGAGGTTGAAACCACCAGCTGGAGTTCTGAAAAGATCCAATATGCTGTCTCCTCTACTGTGATCTGGAGGGACTGCAGACTCCCAGAAAGAAGTGTTCTGCATTCCTGTCTGGTGACTCTGATCCTCAATCCTCCAGTATCTATATTTCCAGTACCGAGTTCTTTGTTGTCCCTTATTTTGCTGGGCAAGCCCAGATAGGCTTGAGCCTCACGAACTGCCTTTATGCAGGAGTATATCTCTGCTGCTTTCCAGTCTTTCTTATAATCAAAATGTGTCCTACTTGACCTCTGCCATCTTGCCCCTCCTGTGTGTAAATACTTTAATATGTGTAAAATTAATTAAGCAACTCATATGCATTTTTCTGATATCTTTTTTATGGTTGTCAGGTATATCCTTCTAAAGACACACATTTTTTAAAAAAGCAGATTGTTTTTTTCTCAGAAAATATGAAAATTCTAGCCAAAATGGAAAAAAACAAAAGAAAAAACAAACAAACAAAGCAACAACATCAACAAAAACCAAACAAACAAGACCAAAACCACCCAGGCATTTTGTGAGATTTTTTTTTTTAAGGTTCCAGTCATATCACTATAATTGAGTAACTTAAAAACATTGGCTCTCGACACTGTAATGCTGGTAAGTTGCAAATCTGCCCTGCTTTTAAAAACTGCCCACACCAAAATTGCACATCATTTCTGGCTTTGACCAGAATTCAAAGATTTTATCGTTCCTCACTTCTTTAAGTGGACTGAAAGCAATATGATAACTGGAGTTTAACTGCACTGGTAACCTTGACAGTACAAAATATCTCTGTGCTCCTGTGTCATGTGGTTGTCTGAGTTTTTCCCTGGTTTAAATATTTCAACAAGAAATAGTGTTTTGAAAAAAAAAACTGCACAGAAGATATGCAATATATTATACTCTTGCCAGACGTTAATGATGTGATAGCAATAAATAGGACTTTTATTCATAGCAGATGAAGATGCTAGCTTAAGATTACCACTGAAAAGAAAACATGATAAAATGGTCTATTTCAGAACAACATAACCCAAATTAAAAAAAAAATTAAAAAGACAACAACAACTTTCAATGACACATAAGGCTAGAAGTAGAGTCGTACCATCTGAGTTCCTCCCCCCTTGGCAGTTATGAGATCCAGTTATGAAAATAATCGATATGGTATGGATATTTGAGAGCTGTTAACTTATCAGAAAACTACAGCTTATCATGAAAATGTAATGTAATGCATTCAAATCTGCAGAGATAAGAGACAGGAGATTTTACACTCTTGCTCAAAGAAAGACTTGCTAGGTAAGATGAGATGCAATACTGTGAAATTTGATTCTATTATTGCCTCACAGTGAATATAAAGAATACAAATAAACTTTACTTGGGAATGAAGCAAATTGAAAAAAGTATTTTTTTTCAACCAGGAAGAAAAGTCTCTTCAGATATGAGGGAGGATATCCCTGTGGCATTGGGATAAGGCAGAACACCATCAGTAAGTAATGTCATTCAATTTAGGACTCTCTGTGTCCTAAAGTATGTAGATAAACTAGTTATGAAAATTGAAACTAGGCAATTGGCTTTTCTTTTAACATTGCCTTGTCTGATATTCTATGATTTTCTTATATTAATAATGCCTCACATTCATACTTCAATAGCCAAAATTTCCATTAAATGCTATCAACTTGTTTTGGAGTACCACATTCCTTTGAAAATATAATCCTGACATCATTGCATATCTCTATTTCACTAGTTTTATTTTCTTATAATATTATAACTTTTGAGTTCTTTGTTTTTAGCTTTTTCTTGATTCTTTGTGAGTTTCCATCACACACTCCAGTCCAGCTTATCTGCATGTCCCCTCATATCAGCCCTTAACCCTTGCAACACCCCAGCAAGTTTATAAACACAAACAAACATACAAACAGAAAACAAAAATGATACAAAACATAAAAAGCATTTCATTGTGAAAGATACAATGTGTGAGTTTGTTCCACAGTGTACCTCCTGTCCACACATCCTTACTTTCAAATTTTCATTGCAATAAGTCAGTGGTCTGGTTTATGGTCTCTGGCTTCTGTGACATCATAAATATGGTTTCCTCACTGGGACTCCTCCTGTTTATTCTGTTGTTATCCTGTGTCATGGTGAACCTTCAGCTTTGTATCAGTAGGACTGGCTCTTTCACATAGCTCAACCATTAGTAGGGGATATATATTTTGAGGCCAGACAACTCAGAACCTTGGATCAGGACCTAGGTGTTAGCTTAGCTGGTCAGCATGGTAGCTCTCCCTTATCCACACATTCAGGTCAAGATCTCAGCACCGCTCCAGCTAGGTCACTAAATGGTGCCATTTTCTTGAGGCAGGTACAACTCTCCTCCTCTCATGCCCTTAGGGTCAGCTTTCCTGACTACTGCAGGTATGGGGTGTCACTCCCAAACCCACATAACCTTAAGGCAGATCCATAATATTTACAAAGACTGTCTTCTCTCCTTTGTCAGGACATTTCTCCAAAAGTTCCTTTCTATGCATCCTGCTCTATAATTGGAATTGTTACTTGAACTTTCAGAGATATCATAAGTTTACAATTTCTGTCACTAAAGTTTTTATTGACCCCCATTGAAAACTTCTTGTATACATACATTTTGCTACTTCCTTAAGTTCTCTCTCTCTCTTTTTTAATGTCATTGCTATCCATATTTTCTTTTTCTCTGCTTAAATAAAAACCATTGTGGAGCCACCCTTGAATTTAATATATATTAAATACATATATATAATATATATATATAATTTTGCAATAATATTAGGTGTATATAATCAATTTTGCAAGAAGTCATGTTGGTTGTAGATTCAAAAGATACCTACAGACAAAAACAGTACATTTCAAAGCTAGTTTCATGGTGGTAACTGTTTGTTTTAAGTTGCTTAAGACAATGAGTTTTATATTTGTAAAAACAGAAGTGGTTTAGACACAGATTCATTGTGTTAGTACTTACTCCAAAGTTACATGGAAAAAAATGGACATTTACTAAAGTCCATGTAGATACTGAGAAAAAGGAAAAGAAAGAAATAATACATAGGTAAATTTTTAACATTTTGGTCTTTGGTAAGTACACCTGGCCATTTTTATACCACTTTGAGTTCTTTACTGAAAATTATTTCTTAGTAGAAATTTAAAAATAAAGATTGGACAATTGGCTAAATGATGAAAGTTAGTATATTCTGCAGTTAAAATCCAGAGCTACTGTAGAAAAAAATTGGCTAATTAAATTATTTACTAGTATTTATATTGTATTTAATTGGTTTGGCAGTGTTAATCTTTAACCTTGCATTATAAACGAATACACACTGGAAGCGGATTGATTTTCACAAGCCTAGGCCTGAATTGTACAATCCTAGCCCATCTAGGATAGCTCATAATTCTATTGCCCAAATATGACTCCATATATACATACATCCCTTTGGACTGCTATTCTCCATGCTATGGCGATGTTCCAGACCACATGGAATGACCTTCTTTAATCTACCCTGTTGGGGGTCCTCCTTGTTTGCTCCTGGGTTCTCCTGTGAGGCGTCTTCCTTCCAAGACTCCCTCTGTCTCAAAAGCCTTTGCACCTTAGTCCTGCATATCTTCATCTTTGCCCAATCTCCAGCATTTGTTTAACCAATCAGAGATAATGTAACAGACAACAAGCAGGAGCAATTAACATTTAGAATGCTTAACACCACCCCATAAAACTGCAAAAGCAATTAACCAAATAACCTAAAATAAAATGTATTGCCTTAAAGAAATGTGTGTGAGTGTGTACATGCACACTTACTCTCATAGAGAATCTTCTTTTTCTTACTCTAAAAGTATCTTCTCATTCAATGTGGTCTTGTATCAGTTATCCAAACTTCTTTTCCCCCACAGGCTTCCTTAGACATATGCTTGTTTTACAATACTGACAGCTGATTATCAATGTGGGCAAGGTACTCAAAATTATATTTTTGGACCATGTAAATTCTCTGAAGTGCTTCTACATTTCACTCAGGGTAAAATTAAATCTCAGAATGGATAACAAATTCTGCATATTCTTAGACTTCCTATTTTGCTTCATCTCTTCCTGTTTTCTTTTCCTCTTTGTCAGTGACAAGTTCAGTGTCATTGCATAGAAAAATTGGCTACTTGGAAGATAAAGACTATGTGCTATCTAATATCATCCTCAATGTGGTGACTAGTGCTGTCATACCTGGGTATATATTCCTTAAAATGATAGGTAAATCTATATCTGACATACTTTACACTGATTGTCAACAGACAGTGTCTAGACTCAATAGTGAGACAATCTTCTGTCATATCTGTTATGGAGTTTCTAGATAAGTATGAATGAAATAGAAAGACTCATGAAAAACATGGATAACAAAATCCATGTAGTATAGTCATCAACAGAACAAAACGAAGGAAGCTAGCTTAACATCCAGCTTTTATTTTTATCTGATACCTTACTACAGATACAATAGAACATCTTTCTTCATAATCCCACCCCCATGACTTCCTATAACAGTGTAGGAAAATTATATCCTCCTAAAACTATAACCAGAAAGAAAATAAAGAAAAATAAGAGACAACAACAACAAAAATTAACCCAAAACAAAACCAAATCCTCTCTCCCTTAAGTTGTTTCTTATCAGGTACTATTCAAAGAAATAAAAACCACTACAATACCAATTTTGATGCTTAAAATTATTTAATATTTCCTCATAGGATGACTTTTATCATTTTTGTATATTGTTTTATTAAATAGAAATTATCCCTAAAATATATTTATTATAAGGATTTATAACCATTTCTTCATAGTGTTTTGTTTTGGTTTGACATTTATCACACAGAAGGCCAGGGAGATGTGGATGGTGTTCTGCCACCTGAAGCCATGTTGATGTCCATAGGATGGACTGCTACTAGGGACCATATTAATGTCTGTGGTGCATGTCATCCCAGAGTAAATGTTGATGTCCTGCTGCTGAGGGCTAGGATGATGCCCTCGGCCAATGTTGTGGCATAGGGTCATGTTGATATCCATGAGTTGTTCTGCCACCAGAGACTAGACTGTGGTCTGTGGCATGTGTTGACACAGAAGACCATGTGGATGGCTATGGCCCATGCTTTTGCTACAAACCACAGGGAAATCCATGATCTATATTCTTCATGACTGTAAAGTACCAAGAATGTACTTGTGAGTGATATCAATTGTAAATGAAAATTTTTATTTAAAACACCTCTATTTATTAATACTTAACAAACTCTATAAAACACCTATAACCTAATACCTATAAATACTTAATACCTAAGAACATTTAACCAATACTATTTTAACTCTCTTTAAAGGATATTAAAATTCTCTAGTGAAGGTCATTGTAGGCACCTTGATCAGTCTTCTATCTGCAGGCAGATATATGAATATGAATTTCAAGTACTCATATTCTGGCAGTCAGAACAAACTTATCTTCAGCTTGGCTCAGCTGCCTCCAGCCCTAGTGTGTCCTATTGGCTTATGCAGTTAATTTGTTTCAACTTCTCAGGTTATGGCTGCCTTCCTCAGTCACTTCTGTCTTCTCCTCACTCCATACAAGCTTCGCTGCCTAGTCTGATACTTTAAAGCCTTGTACAGTCTCACTAGACAGGGGCCACCCTTTGCCTACTTTTGAGGTCTGTGCCACAGGCTCTGAACTCTGCCCATCTCCTGGTACCTCTCTCACTTGCTTGGCATTTTAGGCCTCTGTATGGAAATCTTTAGTGTCAGATTTTCAAGAACTTTCCTTCAGAAGCTTTTACGGCATGTCTTTTCTGCCAGTCTTCTTAGGCTGGCTTGTGGCAAAAGTCTCTTTCTTGGAAACCACCTCTCAGTTTCCTTGGCAAATCTCAGTTTACTTGACAAGGCTTCTGACTTCTAATTTGCATCAGGGCTATTGTGGCCTAAAGTTTGGCAGATGGCATGCCTTTTTTCACATTTCATGTGTTTCTATCCCCTCCATCTGGGGTTCAAGACAGCTTCATGTGGAGTTACATCACGGTAACCTGCTGACTGTCAAGCTCTGTCTTGGAAACTGGCAGTTGCTGTGGCTTCTGTGTCTTTGTAGCCATACCCTTTCACCATGTGATTTCTGCAGGCTTTTCCTCCCTGCTCCTGGGCTGCAAATCTTTGGCCAGTCCCAGATCCTTCAAAATGAAGCAGTGTTCAGCAGCTGAGTAGCATTCAGCAGCCAAAAGTTTCAGCTAGCGTCTTTCAAAGAGTAGCTGCATTGAGAAGCCTTCTTTCAGTTTCCAGGGCTCTGAACAGATCCATATATTACCAGGTGCAAGGCTGATCAGCATGCTCTTGAAGAGTTGCCAGTAATTCACTAAAAAAAAAAAAAAACCTAGCATGTTACAATCAATGACTGCAGATTCACAATAAAAAAAGACAAACATAGAAGACTTCTGTGATAGCCCTTACCCTTCTCATCCCCGTCTCCCTAACAAGTAGCAACCTAGACAGAAAGCCACTGAAGACAAATATTAAAGATTTTAATAAGGTAGAACTATTTCCAATTTTCTGAGAAAGCACCACATTGTTTTCCAAAGTGGTTATACAAGTTTGCACTCCCACCAGCAATGGAGTATTCCCCTTTCTCCACATCTGCCCCAGAATGTGCAGTCACTTTAGTTTTTTATCTCAGTCATTCTGATGGAATCTCATTGTAGTTTTGATTTTCCTTATGACTAAGGATGTTGAGCATTTCTTTAAATGCTTCTCAGCAATTAGAGGTTATGCTGTAGTGAATTCTCAGTTTAGCTCTCTACCCCATTTTTTCATTAAAGTGCTTGGTTTGTTGGTGTTTAATTTCTTGAGTTCTTTATAATTTTTAGATATTAGCCCTCTATTGGATGTGGGGTTGGTGGAGATCATTTCCCAGTCTGTGGTCTTCTGTTGTATTCTATTGACAGTGTTCTTGGCCTTACAGAAGCTTTTCAGTTTCAGGAGGTCCCATTTATCAAGTGTTGATTTTAGTGCCTGAGCTATTGGTGTTCTGTTCAGGAAGTTTTATCCCATGTCAACGAGCTTAAGGCTTTTCCCCACTTTCTATTTTATTAGATTTAATGCATCCAATTTTATGTTGAAGTCTTTGATCCATGTGGACTGGAGTTTTGGGCATGTTGACAAATATGAATCTATTTACATTCTTCTACAGGTAGACCTCAAGTTAGACCATCACTGTTTGTTGAAGATGCTTTCTTTTTTTTTCCATTGCATGATTTTGATATTAAGATCCATCTATACCATACTTGGACTCATACCCAAATAATGCTTCACAAAACCACAAGGACATTTCCTTAACCATGTTCATACCAGCATTATTTGTAACAGTTAGAAACTGGAAACAACCCACATGTCCCTCAACCAAGAAATAGATAAACAAATGGTGGTTAATTTATATGTATGGAACACTATTATACTATTAGAAATAAGGATATTGCCAGGTGTGGTGCTGCACACCTATAATCCCAGCTTTAGGGAGGTAGAGGCAGGCAGATCTCTGTGACTTCAAGGACAGCCTGGTATACAAAGTGAGTCCAGGACAGCCAGGGCTACAGAGAGAAACCTGTCCCTAAAAACAAAACAAAAATAAAACAAAACAAAAAGAAAAGAAAAAAGAAATAAGGATAACATGAAATTTTCAGGCAAAAGGATGAAAATAAAATAAGATCATCCTATGAGCTAATGCACACCCAGAAAGACACACAGTCAGTACTCACTCATAAGCAGATATTAGCCATGAAGTACAGGATAACCATGCTACAATCCACAGAACCAAAGAAACTAAGTAACAAGGAGTGTTCAAGGAATGATTCTTCAATCACACTAAATAGGGAAAATAAAGTAGATATCAGAAGTGGATGAATAGAGGGAACTGGACAGGAACCTAACACAACTGCCATCTGAGAGGCTTTATCCAGCAAATAGTGGAAACAGATCCAGAGACCCACAGCCAAATATTAGGTGAAAATCTGGGAGTCTTGAGGAAGAGTTAGGGGAAGGTTTGAGGGAGCTGGAGGAGTAAAGGACATCACAGGAAGACCACATAGCCAATTACCTCAGACAGAGGGTTCTCATAGAGACTGAACAGCAACCAAAGGACATGTATGGACTGGTCCTAAGCTGACTACACATATGAAACTGATGGGCTGCTTGGCTTCAAGTGGGTCCCCTAACAATTGGAGCAGGAACTATCTCTGACTTGGACTCTGTTTCTTCCATCTAGATCCTGTTTTCCTATTAGAGCTATCTTGTTTTGCCTCAGTAGAAGAGGAGGCACTTAGTCTTGACGCAATGTGATGTACCAGGGGGTGGGGGGGGGATACCGGGCTGGGGAGGGTATGCAGGAAGTATGTGAGAGGGTGGTACTAGAGGGAGAGGATGGGACAGGTTGTGATTGGGATATAAAATAAAATTAATTAATTAATTAATTAATTAATCATGATACTGATGTATAACTCTCCACGAATGATGGCTAATGGCTGAGGTACAGGTGGGTTAGAACTCAGTGTTCTTCAAGAGACTGACTTATCAATGTTTCTTTGACCCTGCTCCAGTTTACTTACTGGGCAACACAAATTGGATTTTTGCCTTCTCTCTTTTTGTTTGTTTGTTTGTTTTTATTTTTGATTTTATTGTTGTAGAGAAATGTCACAAGGATGACAGGCTAGGAGGATCAGGAAGTGAGTGTATGATTGTGTATGATGTGAATTTCCCAAATGATCAATAAAAATATTATATTGGAGTAAAAAAGAACATGGCAGACTGGAGGATACATTAAAGCAGAAAAAGATCAGCATGGGAAAAGCTTATGACAGTTTGTTGTCAAGAAACAAGATTTCTAATCTTTCATTAATCATTATGTTCATACTGAGGATCTTATAATTTATATGAATGAAATCAAAAGGAATATTTAATTATTGATATCTTATTTAGGATGTACAGCAGAATTCTTTTCAGTTTTTATTGGTGAATATCTATGTGCTTCTACATGTTGACATGTCTTCTCTTGATATTTATTTTTGTATAATCGCTCCCCAAAAAATTATCTTAAACTTCAAGAAGAAATTCACATGTTTTTCATGCCATGAGTATCCTACTAAATGTCATTTACTTTTTTGTCTGTCACAGATACTTGAATGTATGTTGCTTGAACATATGACCAATATCTTCCAAAGAGATATTTCATTTTTCATTGGTAAATATCCAGTCATAATATAAACATATGTTAAAATGCATGCTTCCATTCTTTTTGCTTCTTTTTTGTTTTGTTTTGTATTTTATGGACTACTAGCACATGATCAGCTTTAATTTCCCATATTCTTGTCAATGGAGACAGATATTTGCACATTTGGATAGATTATGTTTTGTGAAACATTGCAGCCTATATGGAAAAAAAATCCAAATCTACTGAAGACCAGCACATATGTTGTGAATATGAAACTTTTCTGTGAATATTTTTACCTCAAATGTTTAGACATTTGAATTATTCCTGAAATCTAATTCAGAGCTATATTTACAATGCCTAGGTGCTGTATAGAAAGCATTACTCTCATCTGTGGTATTAGATGGCATATATGGTTTGAAAATTCTTTAAATGGGCATAAAATTCCTGAGTTCAGAAAAAGAAAATATTTCTCTCTTTGAATCTTCTTAGAGCTTATTGTCACAGGGGAAATATAAGCTATGATATGGACAGAATAGTTTAAATAACTTTCAAGAAGTAATAAATAATCTTGCACAAGTAAATGTTAGCAAAACTAATGTCTGAGGTTTACTCTTTGCAATGTCCTTATTAAAATGACAACTGATAGTTTACTATTTATTATAATTAACTAATGAAAATTTTCCTTATTTAAAGAATAACTAACATAGTATTTCTATGTATATGCTGGTTAAAGTAAAACATTAAATAATTTTAATGACAACAAACACTGAATTGCATTCACGTGTAAAACTGCTGAAAAGTGAATTATTTCAGGGTCTTGCCATACAAAATAGCAGTTAGAGGATAATTCAGAAACCTTGAAAACTAACATTCCAGTATTCAAATTCATCTTTACTATTATTTTCTTAATAAACTTGCTGTTTTCATACAAGGCATATCAAATCTAACAAGTTCCCATAAGGAAACCCAATTTTCCCAATCTGTACTAAATATATCAATAATTTCCAGTTAATTAATGTTTTCACACAAAAATAACTGAACTTCAAGCCTCAGTCCAAATTAACTGTCACTATGTATTTCCAGACAAACTAGAACTAGGTAACCAAACCTCATAAAAGGAAATAGTAATAAGCCCTTCTTCTCTATCTACCTCTCTTCATCCCTTCTTTCTTATTCTTTCTTCATTTAATAGTCTGTTTCTGGTTACCTAGAATTTAAAAGTAAGGATAATGCACAGGAATTAATATGTCAAGAAGTTCTCCTTCTTGGTGTAACTTTGCAGTTTTCTCACAAATGAAACATTTCACCTTTGAAGAACTCTCCTTTTTACTAAAAAGAGAAAGGGAGAGAATATTTCAGCTCTGAAGCCAAGTTATTACAGCATATTGGAACCATTGTGTGTGACAGAAGTAGAAAAAGATAATACTCTATAGCTTTACAGAATCACAATTCAACCTTCTTTTTAAACTATTAAATTCATAAAACTAAAGGTGCTAAAAGAAAATTAGCTAAAGAAACAAGCCCTTAACCTGGGATGATGGCTCATTCATGTAAAGTGCTTGCTTGCAAACCAGAACACAGCAGTTCAAATTTCCAGAGCTTTCATAAATACTATGCCTTTCCAGGTCAACAGACTACCTCAGATAATAGGGTGGATTTATGATATTAACTTTAATGTAGGACATGTAGGCTACTAAATGACACTATCCTTGGGGAGCCATGAGTGAATGTCTACTCACACTCAGTAGAATGTGATGACAGACCAAATTAGCTACCATAAAATCTACTTTAATGAGTCAACTGGTTTCATTGGGCTTGCTTACATGAATAGTTGTAATGGATTACTTACAGGAGCAGGAATAACTCATAGATGACTGCATGAGCATAGCTTCTCCCAGCATGGATGAAAATTAACAAAAGCTGAAAATCTGAGTTCATTGCACAAACTGAAGGCAGATCAAAAGATTGGCGAGAGTCCTTTTGACTTAACCATTTGATGTGAGCCTCTTCAGGAAGTTTGGCTGGTCTCTGCTTTTTCTCAGTAGGCCAGCATACCTTAGAATGTATCTGAACTCAAAATTTTGCCAACAAATATATTTATTAATAAGTATAAATACATTATACCTAACAACTAACCCTAATAATAACTATAAACTATTATATTAGGTCAGTGTGGCCTGGCAGGTGACCTGCAGACCTGTCAGGCCTGGTTGACCTTAGTTAAAGGCCTTACTGGGCTTAGGTCTCCTGATGATAAGGCTTGAGACCAATTGTGGCCCTTTTCCCAAATAATTAAGTACACCAAGATTTTTTTACTGTTTAAATTCTTATGTCTTAGCTGGGCAGACTCTCAACTAGCTCATCTAAATTAATCTGACCACCTAATCTGAACTAGACATGTGACTTGCTGTACCTTCCAAGCTCTTAGATACATGTTTGTTTCCTGGCAAAAAGAGAACTTCCTCCTCTGTCTCTTCTCAGAGTTCATTTCTATCTTCCAGGAAGTCCTGCCTTCTTATTCTCTCTCTGCCCAGCTAATTGGCCCTCGACATATTTTATTATACAATCAGAGAATGCCTCAGACAGGGTGCTAACTAGATCTCAGAGCACTGAAACCCATACTTGAAAACCTTTCTCCATAAGACCTTTCTCCAACATGTATCTCAGCAGTTATTGTTGTTTATATATGTTCAGGAAGGGAAGGTCCTAGTGTTTCTGATCAGTTTCTGCGATTTTTTGAAGTTGTGTTGGGAGGTGTGACATTCTATCCTTCAGAGACAGAATCCCTATGATAAGAAAGGAACCATTAGAGTATCATGTTTATTGCTACCTGGTTAGCTCTGTGTCTTTAAATAACCTGTTTTTTTTCGGGCTGGAGAGATGGCTCAGCCGTTAAAGGCTAGGCTCACAACCAAAAATATAAATAACCTGTTTTTTCACGTCTTTTTTTGACATTCCATGTTTTGAAGAATATTCCTCTAGAATTAAAGGATTGATTCTCTGAAGAAACTGTAATAGAACATAGATTTCTATGTCCATGGGCACAGGTATGTTTCCACACCATGAAAAATACATACACAGGAAAAGAAAGGGGGAAAAAAGGAAGTTTTAAATTTCATTTTCTCCTCAATATAATCACCTACTGAGGGTTCAAGCTATCTTCTGATTTATATTCCATCTCACAAAGGGGAACTCATGCCTGATATTGTAACTGTTGTCAAGAGCTCATCACTGGAAAAGTCATAGGTCCTAAGTAGACACCTACTATTGTTTTTTAAATCAAATATACATTGTATCAAACAACCTTCTAAATGTTTATACCCATAAAATGATGCTACTCTATTCCATCATCAAAGAAGCTTCTTGTAGTGTGTGGAGCATAGTGCATAAGACTTACAACTAATTATAATGAAGAGAAGGAGTGACTAAGGAGTGATTAACTCTATGTAGTGCATCCATATCCTCATCGCATCTTCCAAGGCTTGGGAACATTACAGAATGAGGTCTGGAAAAATGAAAGATCCAAAGGTTTGGGGCTAATGCTGTAAAACATAAATGACATTTTCTGTGCATGACACAAAGAAGTCATTCCATTTCTAAGTCCATTGCTGCTCTGGCTATCTGAACAAAGCCTACACAAGATTTGATTCCCATCATTGTTTTATATTGTATATTGTGTTGGTTTACCAAGCCCCACTATGCTCTGAGAGATTATGGGCAGTTAATAAGTACCTGAAAATGAACTGTAATTTTCTTCAATGTTGTAACCACTGCTACATAGCTAAGGTTCCAGTGAATAGCCTCTGCCGCACAGTCTTGAAGCAGTTATAACTAAATTAAATAAACACACACACATACACAAACACAAAGTAAGACAGGGTTTATTGAGAAGAAAAAAGTTTAACTTGGAGAAAGGGGGATGTCATAGGGTAGTAAAGGATAAAAATAAGCAAAATTCAGTACATATAATGCCCCACATACTAAATCTAAAGGAAGAGAAATTAAGGAAATCCCTCGAACAAACTCATTGGCACAGGTGACAACTTCCTCAACAGAACACCAATAGCTCTGGCTGTAAGAACAACAATCAATAAATGGGACCTCATGAAACTAAAAAAAAAAAAAAACAAAAAACTTCTGTAATGCAAAGTACACTGTTATTCAAACAAAACTGCAACCTACAAACCTGAAAGGGACACATCTGACAGAGGGCTAATATCCATAATTCATAAAGAACACAAGAAATTAGGCACCAAGAAACCAAATAATCCAATCAAAGAAAATGGGGAACAGAGTGAAACTGAGAATTCTCAAAGGAGGAATCTCTAAAGGCCAAGAGACACTTGAAGCAATGCTCAATATCCTTAATCATCAGAGAAATGCAAGTCAAGACAACTCTGAGATTCTATCTCACACCTGTCAGAATGATTAAAAACAAAAACTCAAATGGCAGCACATGTTGGTGAGGTTGTGGAGAAAGGGCAACACTCCTTCATTGATGGTGGGATTGCAAACTTGTACAACCACTATGGAAATCTGGCTGGTGATATCTTAGAAAACTTGGAATAGCTCTATCTCAAGACCCTGCCATACCTCTTATGGGTATCCATTCAAACGATTCCTCACCAAAGGACCTCTTCTAATCTATGTTCATAGCAGCTTTATTTGTAATAGCTAGAAAATGGAAACAACCCAGATGTCCTTCAACTGAAGAATGGGGAACTGTTTTATAGGGACACTCCACTCCAGAAGAGTGGGATGGAAGGGTTAGGGGGTAGAAGGTGGGAGGGCAGGACTGGGAGGGGTGGAAAGAGGACGAAGATGTAACCTGAAGCAATAAATAAATTTAAATTAAAAAAACTGTGGTATATCTACACAATGGAATACTACTCAGCCATCAGAAACAATGAAATCATGAAAATTTCAGCCAAATGGATGGAACTAGAAAAGTTCATCTGAGTGAGCTAACCCAGACTCTGAAAGATGCACATGGATTGTATTCACTTATAATTGGATTTTAGCCATATAGTACAGGATAACTTTCCTACAACCAACACACCAAAAGGAACAGGAACATAGTTCTTGTTACCTGTTTGTGGGGCACTTTTCCCTAGTGGAGGTACCATGCAGGCCCCCAGAGTAAGAGGAAGCTCTTATCCCTCATATGACTGCTGAACTGAGGGAGGCTGATATGTAGGGACAACCCACTCTGAAGGAGTGGGATAGGTGGGAGAGGGGGAAAAGGGTAGGAGAGTGGAACAGGGAAAGGTGGAGAGAGGGGACTGTGATGGAGATGTAACTTGAAGTAATAAATAAACATTAAAAATTTCAAAGGAATTAAGGAAAATTCTAAAATATCATTTTTTATTCTTTAAATTTTATTAAAGATGACAATTGGTATGAGTACATCAAATATTAATTATAATAGGTTTTAAACTAAAAGGACTTGATCATAATGACTATATTTTTAAGGCTCCCTGACTTTTGTCTTCAATTAAGCTTTCCATGCAAACAAGCATAGAAGGAGGCAGATTATTTACCCTGTCTTTCTAGCATTACATTTGCTGTTTTGTTACCCATATTTACTAATTTCACACACTCAACATAGGAGGCAAGTCACTGCCTCTTAACACCACAAGTTCTTCATTTCTGGGAATTAGTGGGATTCCAATATTCCATTTAAAGCAAATGATACTTTGTTACTTATTCCCATTTTTTATACTTGTTATATTCCTGCTTTTCTATTGCTTAGATACTATCTTCCATATAATACACAATCTCCTGCACACATTCATTGTATTTATTCTGTATGTCATTTAAAAATATTTGACAATCTGCTTGTTCACCAATATTTTAACTATTGATAATTATTTGATTAATATCCATAGTTTTTTTAAGCACATTCCCATAGTTTTCGGAACAGTGTAATTTCTTTTGACTTCTGGGAATGCAACCGTCACTTATAATTCATTTTTACTTGAACTTTGTTTATTATGAGCTTATATTTAACAGAGCCACTTCAGGAGCTTTGTAGAAGTCAACTTAATTTTACTCCACACTGAATATGTGTTTTCTCAAAAGCCTGAAGGATAGTCAGAGTCAGACCAATTAAAGTAAATAGCATCATGGAGCTGGTGAAAGGTTAGGAAGTTTGTTTGGTTTGTTGATGACAAAATAGATTGTTTCTTACTTTAATGAACACAAGTAATGACAAGTACTTTAATGAATCTACACCATCCCAGAACAGCCAAGAAAGTTGCCTTAGGGAGGTCAATTATTTTTATGTCTTTTTAGTGTTCACTTTATGGGTTTATGTGGCTGAATTAATTAGCAATAAGCCTTTGTAGGAAAGCAGTATGCAAACATGCTACTTTACTAATGTGACAAAATGTGACATTAAATAGTTAACATGTAGTAATTTCATGTGTATATTCAAATGATATTTCTTAATGTTTAGAAATAATCTATAAGTACAGATAAAAAACCATAATAGACATAATCAATCCATGGTCTCTTACAGATATATATTAAAATGTAGAGTTGCTATGATGGTGTATCTTTTCTATCTGTGATTGTGCAAAGGTGTTCGAATAATTTCATTATCCTTCATTGGAATAATTCAAATTATTCACCATCCTGCTATAATATAAACTAAGAGCATTATATTTATATATGTTTGTAAATGATAGCTCTATATTTGAAATCTATTAGATAAGAGATAAGTGCCACAGATTAGCAAGAGTTCAGGCAGAAACATGGTGTGGCCCATCTAATAGAAGATTCAGTTTACTGAGTTAATCTTATGAATAATTTACTGTGTAAGAAAATGTTACTTAACA
The DNA here is from genome assembly GCA_907164525.1 of Lophiomys imhausi. Classification (NCBI taxonomy): domain Eukaryota; kingdom Metazoa; phylum Chordata; class Mammalia; order Rodentia; family Muridae; genus Lophiomys; species Lophiomys imhausi. The sequence continues at coordinate 14,494,971 of CAJQZJ010018033.1, read as the reverse complement.
TTTGGTCACCACTTTTCTGCATCAGAGTTTTTTTTTATCTGTAAGCATTTCAAAAGACTGTTTCTGGGTTAAGCAGAAAGAAAATTTATTAAGAAGTTATTAGGCAGCTCACAGAATCGTTATCAAGGCTGAACACTAGCCATATGCTAAGTAGTATGAAAAGTGACCCTCAACCTCATTTTAATGACTAGAACATGTTGCTGGTATATACGAGCTAACCTCAGCACTCTCTACAATTCTTTCCCAAGCTGTTTCGGATAATGGATCTCCTTGTTTTTCCTGCTATTTCTACAAAATCATGAAGCATGCTGATGTACCTTTCTTTCTTTGCCACAACCCCTGAATTTGCATAAGTACTATGTATCTATGTACCAAAGCTTGGGTTACCTGTTTGCATCTTGTTTAATTTAGAGCCAGAGAAGTTAAGCAGTTATTATTGACAACTCCTTGGGTAGAGAAAAGTATAGCAATTTTAAAATCATAATAAGGAGACTGCTCAAGCATTAGAAAGTAAAACACCCCTTAAAATATCTAACTGCCAGACACTATGCTCAGAATTATTTTACAAACAAACAATAACTGAGAAAAATTAATGTAAATAACAAGCTTATAATAAAGTGACTAATAATTACTTATTAGTTAAAATCCAAACTATATTCTCACAGGTCTGTGGTTATAGACTATTTTTATGAAGTTGAAAAAGAAACAAAAATATAAATTATAAGATACATGATTTTTTGAGAATATGTTTGAGAAGAGTATTTCAAATTTTTTTGAACTTTTAGTTATTTCCATACAAAAACAATAGAATATGCATACAGAGTTTTCTATAATTGCAGTGTTATGGGGTTCTTTATATTACAGTACATTATTAAATTTGGTGGAAGCAAATTTTCCCTAAATTAGACGTATCATTAAAGTTGTTTTCTTGTTACAAAATCAAGCATTTATCTTATTATAACTAAAGATGTCTGATTTTTAAATATATATATATATTCTTTTGTATAATATTATGTGACTGATTGGTAACAAATCATTAGCTGATTAAACAATTAAATTATATTATTGACTTCTTAAGGAAGGTCATTAAATATAAATATATATTTATTCATATTCCAGAAGTATGATGAAATCATGAAATAACTCAGAAATTATCAAAATAATATAATTAAGATTGAATTTGTACTTTATTAATGATTTAATAGACCCACAAAGATAATATTTAGTGTGATGTGATATTTCATGACTCTTAGTATGATAGAGTGTCCATAGAGGTAAACAGACTTTTTGTTTGTGTTTCACTGGGATCATCATCTGTAACTGGGTAAACGCCTCTTTGCTTGTTATAAGAAGCATTGGAAGAGAGAATGTAGGAGACCAGGAGTGAAAAATCTATGAGAAAGGTAATGATCTTTGAAAATTTCCCCTAATGAATAATTTGTGGCTCTGTGGATTTCTAGAGATTATTGGTTTTAGAAATGGATTCTATCAAGTAGGGATATACTGAAAATCGTTAGGACTGGATAAAATAAAACAGCAAATTTGTAATGCATAAAAGGACTGGACAAAAGTTTCAATCTCTACACAGGTTGAAAGTCTCATTTAAAATCTCTAGATAGGCTAATATATTGTTGATAGCACATTGCACAGCAGATTTGCTTTTGAGGCATAGGTTAGTATTACTTTCAATGACAGTTTTTAGTGAAAAAATTTGAGAGTCTAAAATGTAATTCAATATGGAAAACCAAGACTTCTACCTCTCCTTAATACTATATAATCAATTTAACAACACAAGTGTTAAACTAAAATAATTTAACACATCTTTTTCTGCTTTGTACCAATCCACAAATAGTTTTGAGCACCTTTTGTAGCTAAATTTTTGGCTGTTCTGAACCAATTAGTATTTCTTAAAGTTTTAAATAGTTATTTGTGTTTTTTCTTATGTTGTGTTTTGGAGGGTGGCTTTGAGATTTAGATTAGTGTCTTTTAAAAATAAAAAAAAAGATTAAAAGTAAAGAGAAATTGTTGTAATGGGTATCATATATTTCTACCTAATCACAAATTATAAAGATTTGAATAGCATGAGGTTGGCTTGTTTATGACAAAAACTTCTTAAATATGTTATGCATATTTGTAATAATTTCAGAAATAATGAATGTGTTATACAAACAAAGACACTACATTTAAAAGTTAAGTTTGATCTTTTTGTATTGAGATGGGATCTAATATACCTGTGGTTAGCATTTTACTTCCTACATAATTAAGAATGACTTTGAATTTGTAATCCACCTTCCTCCATCTCCCAACTGGTGGAACTGTAGGCATACACTAACAGTGCTTGCTAAATTTGCTCGTTTATTTTTAAGTTTAAAAAATTTTATGCACTTTTTAAAATCTTCATTGAAACAGATTTCAGTAGTATTGCCCAAATAAAAACTATTTAGAAATTATCCATCCCATGGTGATTTAGGATATAGAAAATCTGCAATATCTGTAATAAGAAGATGGTTCTAAGTTATTACCTCTAAGTTCCTTGCCTTCCTATCAGTTTAGGAAAATCAATACAAAAGACAGGATATCTCTATTCAGGACAGTGACCTTGCCTCTGCCTTTCCCACAGATGTGCTTACATTCCAATGCACATGGATAATCATAACCCTTACTTAGGACTTCCATTACTTCCCCCTTTCTATAGCTCTCAGGTTTTCCTCTTTTTCTCTTATGCTGGTAAGACACACTGGTCTTAGTGCCTGTATTGGTAATCCTGGGTGATTTCCTATTAACATTTGGAATTCAATTATGATGTAGAGATCATTTTAAAAAATAATGTTACATTCAAATAGTATTTATTCATATAGTTCTGAAGGGCCTAACTTTTTCTTTGGAGAAAGCACAAAACCAGTATTTCATATCAATTTTAATCCCTTTGGTCTTAACAGTTTTGCTGTGAAGTATATTTGGCATTACTGCAGAATCTTTAAGCTGTTATATAGTTTTTTAGTAGAATTAAATTTTGTCAATGTCAGTGGGATAATTAAATTATTCATGTCAATGTTAGCTCATCTTTTAAAACCTTCACACAAAAGTAACATAATCCTTTAAGTTTTATTCAAGAAAACAATAGTCTTCCAAATAAATTGAGGCTTACGCCAATAGTGATTGCACTATTAAATATTATCACAAAAGATTCCCCCAGGTTCCTTTCCTCTTCTCACTTGTGCAGTTTTCTGTTTTAACAAATGTGTTCATTCAGCAAGACCTTATTAATACATTCCATCATCTTAACTAACCCCTTAAATGTTGTGATAATAGGACTAAACAAAAAACTCATTCTTGAGGAGGCTTGCATGTGGGTGGTCAATATAATGCCACTGAGCTATGTCTTCAATGCCTTTTGTATTTTCATTCTTTTATTTCTAAGACATATTTTCATAAATTCTACCATTTCAAATTTGAACTCTGCTCTGCAGCCCATGCAGGGTTCATAGGTGTAGTCCTTCTGATTTCATCCTTCCAAGTAGATAGGCTTGTGCTACCATGAGTCTTTATTCATTTTTATTTTGTTGAGAATAGATTTTTTCATATAATATATTACGATTGTGATTTTATTTAGCCCAACTTCCCTTAGACCTTCCTGATTAATTCCTACACACACAAACACATCCTTTCTCTCTCATTAGAATATAAACAGTGATCTAAGAGTAATAAACATTGAATAAAAAAGATAAAACATAAACAAACACATCAGAATATGCATAACAAACAAGCAAGAAAAAATTATCAAAGGAAAAGCTTAAGAAACACATAAAAATACATTGACTAACATGTTTACACACAAACACACACACACACTCACAAGCACAAACAAACATTAAAAAACAAAACCAAACAAACAAACAAAACCAACCAGAAAACAAATACATGCACAGGAAATGCAAGGTTAAAAAAAAAATGTCTGTCAGAGAAACAGGACCAAAAGACTGAAGACTGATGCTGGAATGTATGGAGAGAAAATGGGAACTGTCCAGGCAGTCACTGGTTTGTCATTTCTTAGTATTGGAAGCTGCAGGCCCTGCACTTCCTATATAATCAGATATATTTATCCCTCTCAGGTCTCTGAGGTGGTTTAAGAATAGACAGCTAGAGTCTCATAGTTAAATTTTGAGTTGTTTAGGAATCAAGAGGGTGTTCTAGATCTAAGAAGATGGTTATAATAGTGATGCAAGTTAGTATGAAAGCTAAGTCAGTTATAGAACTTTAAACTCATGGAGATGGTTAGATGGTAGAATGTTAAAGTCAGGGGCCAAATATGTATGAACTGGACATTGGAAAGGTATACTGGGCCATTTAACTCTCATAAATGTGGCATATTTATTTCTGCTGTTTTGTGTAGTATTTACTGTTATAAGAGAAGGAACCATTTGTTGGACTGAAAGGGGAAGCTGTTGGGGGGAAGAGGGTGGAAAGGTGGGACAGGAAGGGGGAATAGGGAAGGGTTTGTGACTGAGATGTAACTTGAAGAAAAAAATAAAGTATTTAATAAAAAAAACAAGCTGAAAAAGATTAAAGACAAAGAATGTTAAAAAATGCCATTGAGGATTGTGTGTGTGTGTGTTTGTGTGTGTGTGTGTGTGTGTGTGTGTGTGTGTGTGTGTGTGTGTGTTGGCCATCTACTCCTGGGTATGGGACATGACTTTTAGTTTGTATACCTACTAAGATTCCATTGGAGATAATTAATTTTTATTTTTTAGTGATTTATAAATTGGAGATAGTTTCTGGGTTAAGAATGGGAGTTATATTCACTAATCCTCCTAGCACTGAAACCCCATGCCCTGATCGGTGTAGGCTCTGTGTATGCTGCCAATTAATCTCTGAGTTCTTTTGGGGTGTTTTTTTTTTTTTGTTTTGTTTTGTTTTGTTTTTTTGTTTTCTTTTTTTTATGTTGTTAATGTTTATTTATTACATCAGGTTACATCTCCATCACAGTGCCCTCTTTCCACCCCTACCAGTACTGCCTTTCCACCCTCTACCCCCTATCCTTTCCATCCCTTTCCTCTGGAGTGGAGTGTCCCTACATATCAGTACCCCACCCCATTTCAGTAGTCATATGAGGGCCAAGAGCCTCCTCATACACTGTGGGCCTACAAGGCAGCACCACTAGGGCAAAGTGTCTCCTTGACAGGTAACAAAGTCTATGTTCCTGTTCTATTTGGTGTATTCATTGTAGTATAGTTAATCTGTACTATGTGGATAAAATCCAATTATAAGTGAATAGATGCCATGTGCATCCTTGTGAGTCTGGGTTAGCTCACTCAGGATGAACTTTTCTAGTTCCATCCATTTGGCTGGAAGTTGCATGATTTTGTTGTCTAATGGTTAAGTAGTATTCCATTGTGTAGATGTATCACAGTTTTTTATCCATTCCTCAGTTGAGGGACATCAGGGTTGTTTCCAGTTTCTAGCTATTACAAATAAGGCTGCTATAAACATAAATGAGGAAATGTCCTTGTGGTTTGGTGAGGAATCATTTAGATGTATACCCAGAAGTGGTATGGCTGGGTCTTGAGGTAGAGCTATTCCAAGTTATCTAAGATATCGCTAGACTGATTTCAACAGTGGTTGTACCAACTTGCACTCCCCCCAGCATTGTAGGAGTGTTCCCCTTTCTCCACAACCTCGCCAGCATGTGCTGTCCTATGAGTTTTTGAATTTAGTCATTCTGACTAGTGTGAGATGGAATCTCAGAATCCTCTTGAGTTGCATTTCTCTGATGATTAAGGATGCTGAGCATTTCTTCAACTATCTGTCAGCCATTAGGGATTTCTCCACTGTGAATTCTGTCTTTAGCTCTGTTCCCAATTTTGTGATTGGACTATTTGCTTTCTTGGCATTTAATTTCTTTAGTTCTTTGTAAATTTTGGATATTAGCCCTCTGTCAGATGGGGGGGTTGGTGAAGGTTTTTTCCCAACCTGTAGGCTGCCGTTTTGTTAGAATGACAGTGTCTTTTGCCTTACAGAAGCTTTTCTGTTTCATGAGGTCCCATTTATTGTTGGTCTTAGGTCCTGAACTGTTGGTGTTCTGTTCAAGAAGTTGTCACCTGTGCCAATGAGTTTGAGGGTTTTTCCCACTTTCTCTTCTAGTAGATTTAATGTGACCGGCCTTATGTTAAGGTCTTTGATCCATTTGGACACAAGTTTTGTACAAGGTGATAAGTATGGGTGTATATTCATTCTTTTACATGTGGACATCCAGGTGGACCAGCACCATTTGTTGAAGATGTGGTCTTTTTCCATTGTGCGGTTTTGGCTTTCTTGTCAAAAATTAAGTGACCATAGTTGTGTGGGATAGTTCTGGGATTTTAATTTGATTCCATTGATCCACTGGTCTGTTTCTATACCAGTACCATGCTGGGTTTTTTGTTGTTTTGTTTTATTTTTGTTTTTGTTTTACTATTGCTCTGTAGTACAGCTTGAAATCAGGGATGGTGATACCTCCACAAGTTTTGTTTTTACAGAATTGATTTAGCTATTCTGGGTTTTTTTTGTTATTCCATATGATGTTCAGAATTACCTTTTCCAGGTCTATAAAGAATTGTGGTGGTATTTTGATAGGAATTGTATTGAATCTGTATTTTTCTTTTGCAGAATGGCTATTTTCATCCAATTAAATGTAGAGAAACCTAAAGCATTTCCTCTAAACTCCGAGTCAAGGTAAAGATGCCCACTTTCACCATATCTCTTAAACATAGTACTTGAAGTTCTTGCTAGAGCTATAAAACAACTAAAGGAGATCAAGGGGACACAAATTGGAAATGAATAAGTCAAATTATCCCTATTTGAAGACAATATGATAGTATACATATGCAACCCCAAAAATTCCACCAGAGACCTCTTACAGCTGATAAATACCTTCAGCAAGGTGGCTGGATACAAAATTAATTCAAAAAAATCAGAAGCCCTTCTTTACACAAAACAATAAATGGGCTGGAAAGAAATTAGGGAAACAACACCCTTCACAATAGTTACAAGCAATATAAAATACATGGGAGTAACCTTAACAAGCAAGTGAAATGCTTGTAGGACAAGAACTTCAAGTCCTTGAAGAAAAAAATTGAAGAGGACATCAGAAGATGGAAAGATCTCCCATGCTCATGGATAGGTAGGATCAACATAACCTCTGAGTTCTTATGTGTTTTGGTGCTGACCTGTTTAGAAGGCCTTCTTTCCTTGGTGTGATCCACTTCCTGTGGCTCTAAAACATTTCTGCCTACCTTTCTTCAGTGTTCTCTGAGCCTTGAGAAATTCTTTTTAGGGTTAAGTCTTCCAAGGTCTCTAGTATACTGCACATTGTCTAGCTGTGGGTCTCTGTACTTGTTCCCATAACTGCAGGAGGAAATGACTCTGACAACAGCAAGCAAGACAGCAGTCTACCAATATAGGGGAATGTTGTTAGGATTCATTTTGTTACCTTCCATTAAGAGAATAGTAGTATTTGATTTTCACCTAAGTCCTTCCTTGGCCTATCTAATCTCAGGTTCTTGGCCAGTGAAGCAGTATTAAATTTGCGTTCCATCTTGTGGAGTGAACCTTAAATTTAATCATATATTGGTTGGTCAGTTTCACAATTTTTGTGCCACTATTGAACTAATGCACCTTGCATACAGATCACTATTGCCAACTAAAGGTTATATGGCTAGTTTGGTGTTTACCTTTCTTCTTTAGGAGCATGTGGAATACTTTCCAGTATCATAAACACTAACCAGTAGGGATGATGTCTCTTTATAGGCACTAACTCAACTTAACAGTTTATTATGTAAAAACTGAAAATAAAGATGAAGAAGAGAAGACATATATTAAACAGGAATGCAAAGATCACAAAATAGAATACCCTGAGTTTGTCATTCTGAGTCTGTGTCACTAAATACTTACTAACGCTACCTATTAAATTTCAATTTGAAATATTAGTTACACACACAACTTTGTTTCCTTTCTTGCAATAAAATTGGTGGAATAATATTTTTTCATTTTTCAAATAAAATAGGCTTAATTTTTTTTAAATACTTTATTTTTTTTTCTTCAAGTTACATCTCAGTAACAAACCCCTCCCTATTCCCCCTTCCTATCCCGCCCTTCCACCCTCTTCCCCCAGAAGTTTCCCCTTTCAGTCCAACAGATGGTTCCTTCTCTTATAACAGTAAGTATTATACAAAACAACAGATATAAGTATGCCACATTTATGAGAGTTAAATGGCCCAGTATACCTTCCCAATGTCCAGTTTATACATATTTGGCCCCTGACTTTAACATTCTACTATCTAACAATCTCCATGAGTTTAAAGGTCTATCTCTGACTCAACATTCATACTAACTTGCAACACACTTTTAAGAGTATCTTCTTAGCTCTATAACACCCTCTTGATTCCTAAACTACTCAAAATTTAACTATGAGACTCTAGCTGTCTATTCTTCAACCACCTCAGAGACCTGAGAGGGATAAATATATCTGCTTATATAGGAAGTTCAGGGCCTGCAGCTTCCAAAACTAAGAAAGGACATACCAATGACTGCCTGGACAGTTCCCATTTTCTCTCCATACATTCCTGCATCAGTCTTCAGCCTTTGGGTCCTGTTTAAAGCTTAGGATTTGGGGATGTATTTAACAATTTAATGAAAAGAAACTTCTTAGCATTTAAGATATCCTGTGTTAATTTTTTAGCTAAAAAACAACAGAGAATCAGCAAGATTTCTTAGCAGGTAAAAAACATGCCACAGAGCCTCACGACTTGTTTTTGATTCACTGTAGCAATCTCATAAGAGAGAATTGAATCCACAAAGTTTTCTTCTAATCTCTACGTACACACAGTTTCTATCTCTCTATCTCTCTCTGTGTGTCTCTCTCTCCTTCTCCCTATCTCTGCCTCTCTCTCTCTCTTTCTCTCATACACACACTCTGAATTAAATGTACTTGAATAAAATGAAGTAATAGGTAATAATATACAAAAATTAAAAATCTTATAAGACAAGTGCATATGAAATCTAATGAAGTTTTTATTGCCAATAAGGGCAATGACAGATTGCAATAATGAAAGTCTATTTATCAGACATTCATTTGTCATATTTTGCATTGTGTCATATAATTCTATGTAGCACAAATAAATTATATTAGTTCTGGAAATGAAGAAATTTTATCTTAGAAAATTAGTTTGATCAATAAAAGTGTGAAAGAATTTGAATGAACAATTAGATTCCCAGGTCCTACTATAATGTTCACTTAAGATATCTCCATACATGTGTTCCCCAATTGTGATACTAATTCGTTACTAATTTATTTGACTGGCATTGTTAATATGCATACAAGATTTCACTTTACCTGTATATATATATATATATATATATATATATATATATATATATAAACTGGGACTCAAGACTGCATGGCTGAAAGCTTATTATCTTCCTTACCCATTGCCAGCTAAAAACCTTATCAATGACCAGCCTGGTATTATAGCCATAGGGGTAGAACAGTGGCACATACATATTGCTGTTAATCTACCGCTTTCTAATTGGACTTAAGACTCCCTCAACAAGAGGGAAATCATGCCTGATACTGGAAACTTAGCCAATTACTCATGACTTGTGAGGTCATAGTTACTGTTGAAGAACCTACAACCTCTACTTTACCTAGCCAGTATAGTCTTAAAAACAATCCATAAACATTTGTCTTTATAACCACAGGTAAGTGTAACCTCCACCCTCATCAAGATAACTTCTCTTCACAACAGAAAAAAATAATCAAACACAATACAGAATTGTGGAGCCCAGGGCCTTTGAATACATCTCTAAAACACTCCTGGTTTAAGGCTCAGGGAAAATTGTGGAAGAGGGAACAGAAAGATCTTAAGAACCAGAGAATTAGTATGCTCTGATTTACTCTTAGTTTTTTTTTTTTTTGGTGTGTTTGTGTGTTTGTGTTTGTTTTTTCAACTCTGTTTTTAATATTTTAATAAAACTTTATAGAGCATTGAAATCAAAACTGCAATTTGCCTGGCCAAACTCATATTACCTGCTCCTTCAAAAAGTGAGAAAATTTCTCTTCATTTTCTTTCCTTACCTAGTTCTTGTTAAAGTCCATGCATGTCAAGAGGCATGAGCTCATTCTGTTTTGTTTTTGCTGATTCTACTGGAATATATCATTAATAACCTTTATTAAAGTCTGTAAACATATCCTTTTTACAAATTAAAAAATTTAGAGTATTAAAAATAATTTTATTATGTTTATTTATTACTTCAAGTTACATCTCCATTATAGCACTCTTCCTCCACCCCTCTTGCTCAGTCCCACACTCCCACACCTATCCTACTCCTCCAGTGTGGGGTGCCTCCACATAACAGCCCCCCCACCCCAAGTTCATCAGTCATATGAGGGCTAAGAGCTTCCTCATGTACCGGGAAGCTGCATGGCAGTTCCATTAGGGCAAAGTATCCCACTAACAAGTGAAAGTCTATGTTCCTGTTCCTTTTGGTGTGTTGGCTGTAAGATAGTTATCCTGTACTAACTGGCTAAAATCCAGTTATAAGTGAATAGATGCCATGTGCATCTTTCTGAGTCTGGGTTAGCTCACTCGTGATGAGCTTTTCTAGTTCCATCCAATTGGCAGCAAATTGCAGGATTTCCTTGTTTCTGACTTCAGTGAACATAGTTGTAATTCTAACATCAGGGAAAACTGAGTTGGATCACATTAATCCACATATGACTCTTTGCAAAAAAATAAATTATAAATGAATAAAAATATAAAGTAAAATTAATTTCTATAATGTTGTCTGGCATTAAAGGTCATGTTTTTACTGATTATGTGCCATAGTTAATTAATAATTCCAGAACAAGAAACAAAATTTAAAACATGTGGAGGACAAATATTGGAAATAGTGGGAACTGAACAGGAACCTAACATAGCTGCCATCTAAGAGGCTTTATTCAGCAGATAATGGAAGCAGATACTGGAGGTAGATGCAGTGCTCACAGCCAAACATTAGGGAGAACTCAGGGAGTCTTATGGAAGAGTTTGGGAAATGTTTGTGGGAGATGGAAGGGTCAACAACATCACAAAAAGACCTACATGGTCAATTAACTTGGGCATATGGTGACTCAAAGACTGAACCACCAACCAAAGAACATGTCCTAGGTGTGAGTGCAAACTTGTACAACCACTGTGGAAATCAATCTGATGATATCTTAGAAAACTTGGAATAGCTCTACCTCAAGACCCAGACATACCCTTCTGAGTATACATCCAAATGATTCCTCACCAAACTGCAAGGACATCTCCTCATCTATGTTCATAGCAGCTTTATTTGTACTAGCTAGAAACTGGAGAAAAATCAGATGTCCCTCAACCGAGGAATGGATAAAAGAAAAACAAAAACAAAAACAAAAAAACCCACAAAACTATGACATATTTATACAATGGAATACTACTCAGGTATCAGAAACAAGAAAATCAGACAATATTCAGCCAAATGTATGGAAGTAGAAGAGCTCATCCTGAGAAAGCTAACCTAGGCTGAAGAAGATATACATGGCATCTATTCCTTTATAATTGAATATTAGCCATGTAGTATAGGATAACTATCCTATAACCAACACACCAAAAAGAACAGGAATATTTATAATTGAATATTAGCCATGTAGTATAGGATAACTATCCTATAACCAACACACCAAAAGGAACAGGAACATAGACCTTGTTACCTGTTAGTGGGACACTTTGACCTAATGGAGTTGTCATATAGGCCCCCAGTACAAGAGGAATCTTTATCATTCATATGACTGTTGAACTGAAGATGGCTGATATGTAAGGGCAACCCACTCTGGAGAAGTAGGATTGGAGGGAGAGGGAGGAGAAGGTGGGAGGATGGGATCAGGAGGGCTGGGGAAGGGGACTATAATGGAGATGTAACTTGAAGTAATATATAAACATTAGAAAGAGAGAGAGAGAGATCGTGAATGAAAGAAAAAAAAACATATGTTTAGGGTAGGAATTGGCATAGTTTCTAGAATCTTTACCTAGCATGCAGGATGCCCCAGGTTCAATCATTACACCAGGCATAGGACTATATTTTTGTAATCCCAGCACTAGGTGTATCAGAATTTACAGATGATATTCCAACATATAGTGAGTTTCAAGCCAGCCTACAATATATGAGACCCTGTCTCAAAAAAAAAATGGCAGTCTTAAATTACTTTTTCAAATCAATAATAATTACAAGTATTCTTTTGTTATAAAGATAAGAATACCTTTCCTGGTAATAATTACATTCTTTTTTAATTATGAAGGTAAAGCCTTAATTTATTTGGATATTTAATATACCAACTTCCAAAAATTTGCTTCTTATTTTTAGCATCATTTGGGGTGGAGAAAGCTAATATATTTTCTAAAGACAAATATAAACCTTCTTCTATTTTTCTTTTCTTCCACATCTACTTTTTTTTTCTCCTTTTGAGACAAGGTCTGAAAGTCTAGAAACTTGTTGTAGACAGATTTGCCTCAAGATCACAGATATTTGCCTGACTCTTCTTTCTGACTTCTGGGGTTAATATACACTCTACCAGAGCCAGAAGAAAATTATAAAACACTATTGTATGGTCTATGTAAGTATTTTTCTAATATTATTAATATGGTTCATTTTTGTAAATGTGAAAAAATTATAATAGACTAAGATTTTTACCTAAGAAAGTCATATGAAATGATTTTTTGAACACGCATTCACACACACAAACACTCATAATATAAAATAAATGAAAGAGAAGGTGGTGGGATGGGAAAATATATATTATATAGACTTATAGTTCATATTATGTCTTATAGGAAAAAATGGTCAGTTTGTGCTCTGTCTTGAAGGAATTGTTTCATGATAATTATCATATGTATGCTAGAAAATTGAAGATAATATAAAAGATAAAATATTTCAAGTTATTTCTATGTTTCTAAATAAAAGAAAATATGTCCTTAAAATGAACACTGGATGGGGATGTAACTCAATTGTAGATTGCTTCTTTAGCATGCACAAACCCCTGAGTTTTATTGACAACACCAAATAAAAAATGGGTGTGTTAGCCTATGCCCATAGTATTACCTTTTTGCAAGGGAGGTAGGAAGATCAGATCATACACAGCTATATAACCAGTTCAAGGCACTCTAGGGCTATGTAAAACTTTGCCACAATATTGAATAGTAAAATTAATAGACAATAAGAAGCTGATTTAGGTAATAAACTGTAACATTATGCTAATTTCTTACAGTAATCTTGATGACACAAAGATATTTTGGAAACATAAATGTTGTAAATGAGGACAAATGGTGTATTAAGTTTTATAATTGGTTATGAAATACTAAGTAATTATATAAAAGAGGAAATCATATTATATAGAATCTAGTAAAATATAAATTTTTACAAGAATTGTCTTTACTAATTTGCTAAAGTTTCTCAAAAGCATAAATAAAAATTTCAAAAGATTTTAATTCTTCTATAAGTTTGTATTTATATAGATTTCATATAGATAGATACAGATACAGATTTAGATATAATGTTTGCTTTAATACAGATTTATATTTAGTGGTCACTTAAAAGAACATTTGGACAAGTGTAAATGGACCAAATAGCAAGAAAAATTTCTCATGTGCTAATTTCTAATCTCATATTACATAAATTTTAATATTTCAATATTTTCAATACTTCAAGAGGAAGGGCATACATGTCTTCAATAATTCCGCAACTATTGGCATCAAATCTGAAATTCCTTCTGCAAGGACCACTGCTCATTATTGAGAATGCAATTGCAAATGTTAGTTGTCTTTGAGTTCTTGGAATTGGTGAAACAACATATAAACATAGACCTGAATGGCACAATAAAATGCAGCCTGAGATTTGAAAGGATGGATGAAGAAGAATCTTTTTAATCATCCAATATATATTTATTAATAACTACATGCATTTATAACAAATATATACAATTAGCTAACTACTAGCCCTAAGAATGACTATAACACCAGTTACCTAACAACTAAACCTATTAATACCCATAACAGCTATTATCTTACAACTAATCCTAACCTTTTAGAAGGATACAGTCTCTGGGGCAAGTCAGTCATCAGGAACACCTCAGGAGTAGATCCTTTAAGGCAATTAGTCAAGTCTTTCTTCAGGAATATCTCAGACATAGGGCCTTGAGGATAAATTGGCTATGGCAGCTTCACTTTAAATGAGGCTTGAGGTTTTCTTCTTTCTGGAAGGCCTCAGCTGTCCAGAAACCAACTTATTCAGTTTGTGTTAGCTACTCAACAGCTCTGCCTCAGTCTTTGAGGCTGCCACAGTTCCTTTTCAGGCCACTGTTTGAACTGCTCAAACTCCTCTAGGCAAAAGCTGTGCCACAGGGTTTAGTCCTTGTCTTTTTGCTGCTTTGCTGATGCCTCTGCTCACCAGTTTCTTTCTGCCTCTGACTCTGTTTGAGATTAGTTTTTCAGCCCACCAGAATTTTCTCCATCAGATGATACAAGCTGCCTTGCTTCTCCTCATCTCTAGCATGGAAACTCTCTAGCTTGGGAACTCTCGGGCTCTACGTACTTTGTCCTTATATAGGGTCTCCCCTTGTTTCAACCTGGCTTCAGCCTAATCTGGGCTCCATCTACTTCATAAAGCTATTAGCAGCTGAAAACAATGCCTGGTCATAAACCTTGTTTTTTGTCCAATTGCTGCTATGCCAAGTGCTCACAGTCAAGTTGATCTTCATGCTCTGTATTAAGAGACTGAATCAAAAGCCCCTATATATTCACTAAATCTAATTTATATTAATCTAACTCCCCTTACAGATATAGCTAAACACAGAGCTTACGAACTCATAGAAGAAATAATTTGGTAGTTTTGAAGGATCTGGTAATACAATTTGGAGAAAGAAATATCTGTATGATGAGCAGGAATCCCCCCAGCACAGAGTTGTTGTAATTCGGTAGTGACGACAAATACTGAAGAGGCAGAGACAGAGAAAGAGAAGATATGAGAAAGGATTATAGACAAATTAGCTACCCAGATAGTATCTCTAAGTGCTTGTCTAAACTTCAGAAAAGGGAAAGTACCAATACTTGATAAGAGCCAAGGAAGAACATAATTTAAGTCTCTGACATTAAAGGTTTTACCAAATTTCAAAATTTAGAGTTATTTCTGGGGAAACCACACATTCTTATAAGTTTGGCAGACAATTTTTTGTTAAAAACAAAACAAAACAAAAAAAGTGGCACTGTATGAAGACCCAGTTGCCTATCATATATACAGATCCCTTTTCCAAATGTATGTAGGGGGGATCTCAGTCAAGGACTCCATTGCCTGTTAGTGGGACATCTTACTCTATCTGGGCTACCATGTCCAGCCCCAGAGCAAGTGGAAGCTCTTAGCCCTCATGTGACCCATGAACTGAGGAGGGTAGATATGGGGAAAAACACCTCACCTGAGGAGATGGATAAGAGGGAAAGAGGGAAGAGGGTTAGAGGGTGAGGCCTGGTCTATGATCTTGATGTAACTTGAGGGCTTTGTCCCTGTATTATTGCATCTTGTTTTTTCCTGTTTAGCTGTCGTCTCCTAGAGGTCTGTTTTCTCCTAAAGGTCTGTTGTCTCCTAGAGGTATGTTTTCTCCTAGAGGTCTGTTGTCCCCTAGAGGTCTGTTGTCTTCTGCAGACGAAAATGAGGAGGAGAGGATCCAGGGTATAAGTGTAGTGTGGGGAGATAGGAATAGTGGAGGGAAGGGAAGCTGAGGTTGACATATATAGTATAAGAGAAGAATCTATTCTCAATTAAAAAGGAACAAATAGATGATGTATATGAAGTTGTAACATATATACAGGATGAGTAACTCCTTTGGGAAAATATTGCATGTCAATGTTTTACAACTAAACTGATTAAGGAAATAAAATGATTTCAAAGATCCTAATTTAATTTTGAAGAATATTTCTGTTTCCATTTTATTTCTTCATCAAACAATTAAAAAACAATTTGTTTTGCGGAGCACATGCTGTAGAGCTGATTCCTCTAGATTGAAACATTACCTTCAGGAATGGAGATAGGGCCCATCATAACTCAGGAAGTTCATGAAATTTACAAGATTAAGGAATTCACTTCCCAATGTAATGAAAAGAATAAGTATGTATTGAACAAGAGAAAGGAGATGCTTCAGTAGAGATGCCTACATGGCTTGCACAAAATGCTAATTATGTGCTTTTCATAAGTAGTTACCATTGGATGGTGATATTTTAGAGGTACCTCTGCTTAAAGTCATCCACACTTCTGATGATGATCTCAGCAAATTCATTGTCTATACACTATCCTTAGTTACATAGTTTCATTAGACTGGTGTCTGTGTATTATTTGGGTTAATTATACATTTGAAAGTAATCCAGTATGTGAACAGGTATTATCAATCAAATACGGAGATCTGGTTAACATGTAGAAGCATGGATGAGAGATGTAACATGTAGAGATATTTTGGACTACTTCATGTTTTTTTGTTTGTTTGTTTTTTTTCTTTTTGGTTTTTTTTTTGTTTTGTTTTTGAAAGCCGACAAGATGTTTTATGGCTCTGGTGTGAATGTCCAAAAGATCTGTGGCCAACATGCATGGCTATTAATGATTCACTTTGGGTATTTTTTTTATTTACTGTATTAGAACACATAAGATTATTCATGTAGACACTTTTATAAGTATGCAAAGCAAAAGCAGACCTTTTTAAGAATTATTTCATATGCTGAACATGGTGGCACATGCCTTTAATACCAGCACTTGGAAGGCAAAGGCAGATGGATCTCTGTGAGTTCAAGGTCAGACTGGTCTACAAAAGTGAGTCCAGGACAGCCAGGGCTACACAAAGAAACCATGTCTTGAAAAACAACAACAACAAACAAGCAAAAACAAAAACAGAATTATTACATAAGAGACATAAGAGAAAGAAATTGACAAAAAGTAAAAAAAAAAAAAAAAACCTCCTGAGAGTGGTAGACTGGTTTTCATACAAGAAAAATATATTCCTTTACTTAAGAGTTTGGAGGATTATGGCAGAGGGTGAATGAAGTCTTGAGGTAATTGCTATGAAATTGATCAGCTCTCTGGATTGTCATGTTTCAAACCAAATGGATGTTGCACACATCCCATTTGTGTATTACCAGCTCAACTAGACAGATGACAAAGCACTTTTTTTTTTTGGCTTACATTTCAGTGTTTTACCTCATTATTCTTATGGCAGAAAACATGACAGGACTCAGTCAGACTTGTTGCTGGAGCAGTAGCTGGGAGGTCTACATATGGATTAGTAGGCAACAAGAACAGAGAGTGGGCCTCCTTGTCTGGTTTGTGCTTAAGAAACTTCAAACATCACCACAAGGGACACACTTCATCCAACAAGGCCAAACCTACTCCAAGAAAGCCACACTTCCTAATCTTTCAAATAAAGCCACTCCCTATGAGCTCATAGGAGCTAATTTCAGTCAAACTACCACACTTGACTCCGTGGTGCCAATAGGCTTCTAGTCATATCATAATGCAAAATGCATTTAGTCCAACTTCAAAATCCCCCATAGTCTATCCCAGTATCAACACAGTTTAAAACCCACAGTTTCAAAGACTCTGGTATTCATCGGAATCTCCAAAGCACTTTTTATGTACAGTTCACCTAGGTAGGTGTGGTTGAAGCCCTGCCCTGTGCCTCTCACTGTTAAGTTAATATTTAACTTTCTCATAAGTTAATTATAAGTTAACTAACTGATAAGTTAGTTATTAATTTTCATTGCTAGTGTTAATTATGTGACTAGCATTGCCACTCTCTAAAATTTCAAATATGTGTGCTACTATTAATTAGATCATGTTACATTTGTTCTCACATTTACATGGTCAGCCTTAGTAGATTTTGAACTCTATCTTAAACTTTATGCTGCACCCACCTTCTTTCCAGGTTGCTTCATATTTAGAACCATGCTTCATGGGTTGTCTGAAATAAACTATGTTTAAGCTTCTTGTTAGAAGACATTATTAATGATAAAAACATAGTTTGCATTAGAAGTACAATATAAGGAAAGATAATGGTGTCCTACATGTTACTTCTTGGATTTTGACAGCCAGTTGACTAGTCTTTGCTGGATCTCAGCTTTCCACCTTATCATCTCTCTAGTGTTGTTATCTCATATGCAACTGCAAGTTTTTTAATTTACATTCTTCAGTGATTAATACTCTGCTGTTTTAATACTTAATCTTCCTTTTAACCTCAACTTTTGTTCTCATAGCAACATAGGCTATAAACTTGCAATTTTCAACATCAGAGTATTGTTGTTGTGGTTACTGTCTACAGACAGCTAGCTTCTACATCAAGAAAATGCAAAGTATGAGAAAAAATATTCTGAAAAAGTTTTAACATTTGCTATAGGTGTTAAATGTTGATAAATAGACCCTACTTTACAAAGAAGTTAATGATATTCGTAAAGTTTGAAAGTTTAGAGTAAATTTTTCTAGATATTCTCTTATCATTTCAAACAGTATTTGTCAGTGAAATGTTGCAGTAACAATTTTATGCAGATACAAAGAAGATCAAAATAGTAAGCATGACATATTCATCAAAATTTTACATTAACTGATATATCTTTATTATTTCTCATTATTGTTAAATTATTTTAAGCATATAATTCATATGAATCACTTTTGTGTTGCTAAACTTTATGAAGTATGCTTGTCAGTTTGAAAAGAAAACTGAGATAAAAGTAAGGCAGATGACTAAATGTGAATAAAATAAATCGTGTAATGAGTATTCAGATTGTTCTATTCAAAAACAAAAAAAATACAAAGAAAGATTCTAAATTTAGTCATTAAAAGTTATGTCTGAAATTAGTATCGGTTTCAATTTTTTGACAAAGTTAAACATAATTATAAATCTTTATGTAATCAAATATTAGTAATTATACTACTTACATTGTATCTGTTCCAAATAAATATTTAAAAAATCTTGATTAGGAGGGGATAGCAACTGGCATGGAGACATTCTGAGAGAGAGGGAATTGGCTAGATCACCTCAGAGATATACTTGTGCTTAGCAGTGATCTGAAAAGCTCGAACCTGGGTGTGCTTACCCAACAAACTTGGGGATAATGAAAGCCCTTATGCTAGACTTCCAAACACTCAGAAAAACAGAATAGCCAGACTTGGGAGAAGGAGCACTTCATAAGGAGAAAAGCCCATGTACCTGAGAGATTCAGGACCCCAACTGGCAGTTCTGACCTCCAGACAGAGACCCTCACTGGCTTCCTGAGCCCCCAGCTTCCACACAGTCATGCAAGTATACAAAAGAGAAACAGCAGAGCCACAAGAGTGGAATTTTGTTGTTTCTCCTTGAGATTTGCAACATGGTGGCCTCTGGCTGACAGGTGGGTTGTTGAGGTAGGAGGCAGTGGAGCAGCTCTTAGTGTCAGCACTATTACTGGTCAGAAATGACATTCCATAATTCCCTGCAAGTGAGCTTTGCACCTCAGCTGGGAACCCAGTCTTCAACATTCAAAGTCTCAGCCCTGGAGCTGTGAAACTGTTCTGGGTCATTGCATAGCTGCCTGAGTTATGCAGACTGCACTAGATCACAGCGCTTTTGTCCTAGAGGCTCAAACTGCTCTGGGGATCCACTAAGACCATCAAGGGAAGACCCAAACTACAGATCTGAGACACAGGTTGCTGAGCAACTAATAGACCCCCACCAGCTCAGACAAGCTGCCCTAGAAACACATTACTTCATGCCAGAGACACTCAGTCGGGCTTCTGGTACCCAGAAGCCACTGCACAACCCTGTTGCCCCTGGGAGTGCCCACAGAGAGGTCTTACTAACAGCCTCATGAGTGCTTCCTGGTCTCTGGCCTCCAGGCACTCTCAGAGACCTGGGTCAACTGCTGCATAGAACCAGATGCACTCAGTCAGGCTCCTGACCTACAGGAGCCTCTGCTCTGCCCTGCTGTCCTTGTGAAAGCTCCTGGGAGATGTCTCATTAGCGGCCAAAGGGGCCAATCCCTGGCCCCTGATCTCCAGGTGCTTCCTCTGATTCAGTTCAAGTGCTACATACAACCAGAGACAGTCAGTAACACTTCTGGCCTCCAGGAGCCACTGCTCTGTCCTGATGAACCTGGGAAAGGCGCTTGGAAAGATATCACTAGCAACCACAGGGGTACTTCCTTGGCTTATGGCTTCCAGGGACTCCCCGAGACCCAGGTCAACAGCAGCACACAGAGAGAGTCACTCAGTCAGGCTCCTGACTTCCAGATGCTTCTGCTCTGCCCTGTTGCCTGTGGAAGAGCTCATTAGAGAGGTCTCATTAGCAGCCAAAGAGACCCTTCCCTTCCTCCTGGTCTCCAGGTGATTCCAGCGACTGAGGTCAAGTGCCACATACCACCAGAGTCATTCAGTTAGGCTTCTGACCTCCAAGGCCTCTCCTCTGCCACCCTGCTTCTTGGAGAACACCACAGAGAGATCTCACTCAATTCCCAGGGCTTAGGCTTCCAGGCACTAACAGCTCACCCACTGCATAATGCCAGAAACACTCAGTCATGTTTGTGGCACCAGACACCTGTATGCCACTCCACTACAACTGGGAGAACACCATGAGAGGTCTCACTTGCAGCCACAGAAGATACATCCCTACCAACCTTTACTAAATAAGCCTCTGGATAGTATGGTCATACAGTTTCATACAGGACCATCCAGCCTCCATACCTGGATTATTTCCAAGGCACCAAACCTAATTGTCACCAAGACCAATCAGCCCAGGATTAAGACAACCAGATGGGTAAAGGTCAAGGAAGGAACACAGACAACAAAAACCAGGTCAATATGGCACCCTCAGAACCCAGTTCTCCTAATACATTATGCTCAGATCATGCTCACACAGAAGAAACACAAGAAAATGATGACAAAATTGTACTATGAAAATTACAAAGGCATACAAAATATAAAATGAATCCCTTAAAGAATTTAAAGAAATCACAATTCAACAGATAAAGGCAATGGAGAACTCCATTAAAGACCTCCAAGTAAACTCAGTCAAACAAGTGTGAGAAAGAGACAAATTTATGGAAGAATTGTAGGCAAAGACAACCAAATTGGAACAGGAAATGTATAAACTCATTCAAGACCTGAAATTGGAAATGGGAGCAATTAAAAAAAAAAGACAGAAGCAGAAACAATCCTGGAGGTGGGTAACAAGGAAAGAGAACAAGAGCTACAGAATGAGTATCACAAATAGGATACAAGAGATGGAAGACAGAATCGCAGGTGTGGAAGACTCAATGGAAGAATTCAATACAGCAATGAAAGAAAAAGAGAAATCTAAAAAATCGCTCACCTACAACATCCAAAAAATCAAGAATTTAATAAAAAGACAAAAGCTAAGAATTATAAGCATAGATGAAAGAGAAGATTCCTGACTCCAAGGTCCAGGAAACATTTTCAACAAAATCTTAGAAGAAAAATTTCCAAACCTAAAGAAAGAAATGTTGGTAAAATTCCAAGAGGTACACTGAACACCAAATAGATTAGATCAGAACAGAAATTTCTCTTGCCACATAATAATTGAAACTCCAAATGTACAGAACAAAGAAAGAATATTAAAAGCTGTAAGAGAAAAAGGTCAAGTAACATATAATGGCAGACCCATCAAAAATACACTCGACTTCTTCTCAGAAACTTTGAAAGCCAGAAGGTGCTGGGAAACTGTCTTACAAGCCCTAAGGTACCACAGATGCCAGCCCAGACTAATATGTCTAGCAAAACTTTCAATCATCATAGATGGAGACAAACAAATATTCCATGACAAAATCAAATTAAAATAATATCTATCCACAAAGCTAGCTCTGTAGAAGGACCTAGAAGGAAAACAACAACTCAGAGAAGATAAATATACCCAAGAAAATACAGGAAACAAAAACTCCACTAAGTCTAAACAAAAAGAAACACATAAACACACTACCACAATCTACAAAAAAGTAACAGGAAATGACAACATATTGACATTAATATAAATCAACATGAATGGACTCAACTCCTCAATAAAAAGACAAAGGCTATCAGAATGGATCTGTAAACAAGACCCATCATTTTGCTGTATACAAGAAATGTAGGGGATCCAAGATGGCGGCATTTTAATCTTGGGGAAAACCGTGATTGATATAAGACACAGTACAAAAATATCTAAGAGACCCGACCTCCCCCCTGGGTCTCACCCAACTACCCAGGTACCACTAAAAGTCTCTGGGCAGGACGCTTCCTCCCATTCTCGGACACGCATGGAAGAGGCTAAAACCGAGAATGGAGATCCTCCTCCCCACCAGGAGAGACACTCCGGGTAAGTTCCAATCTAATACCTAGCCGGCCATTTCAAACCCCACACCGAGAGATACTCTCCAGCCTGCAGCCCCCCCCCCCCAGGTCTCACACAGCTATCAGGCAAAGGCTTGAAGATCCGCAGAAGCGAGCGTGAAAGAGTGGCAGAATACCCACCAGGCTGTAGACTACAACTCACTGCTGTTTACAGGAACTTGGTAGACTGTGGCACCACCTGCCAGGTTCCAGAGGCAGCTCCATGGGGGGAGGGCAGATTTTACCCAACATAGGATTCAATCCTGGGCAAACCGAGAAGCCTTTTCCATTATTATTGGTCTTTTTTTTTTTTTTTTTTTTTTTTTTTGCTACTATGGACACTCCCGGCGGGGAGCCAGAGCTTAAGTGTATACAGGTATACAACTCCGTAACCTTGATAAGTGAAGTCTCCACCCAAGAGGCGGGGCAGAAAAACAAAACTTACAGGAGTGGAGTCAGACATGTTGCCACTACACTAAAGCGCCCCCTTTGGATCTAAGAATAGAAGACAACAGGAACAGACAGGTAAGACTTACACATGGCCAAGCGACACAGAAAAGCAGGATTCAAGGCGGAATGACTACAACAAAAGAAAACAATGCCATTTCAGCCAACCCGGATCACAGCACCACAACTGAAACACATGAAAATGATAACAATTCTACATTATGGAAAGTCATAGAGTCCCTTCAAGAAGAACTTAAATTTATCAAGGAATTCAAAGAGGCCACGATTTCATAGACGAAAAATATGGATAACACCATCAGAGAATTTCTAAACAAGGTGACTCAGGTTGAACACGAAAAGGACAGGGCAATAGAAGACTTCCAGGCAAAGACAAGCAAAGTGGAACAGGAAATGTACAAAACGAATAAAACCATTCTAGACATGAAAATGGAAATGGAACCAATAAAGAAAACACAGAGTTAAAAATGGAAATGGAGAGCCAAGGGAAGAGAACAGGAACTATGGATATCAGTACCAAAAATAGGATTCAAGAGACGGAAGACAGGATCTCAGGCATGGAAGATTCGATGGAAGTAATCAGTACAACA
Organism: Lophiomys imhausi; assembly: GCA_907164525.1. Taxonomy (NCBI): domain Eukaryota; kingdom Metazoa; phylum Chordata; class Mammalia; order Rodentia; family Muridae; genus Lophiomys; species Lophiomys imhausi. Next base: position 14,471,500 of record CAJQZJ010018033.1, on the reverse strand, counting down.
TGCAAAGAAAATGAGAAAACTAAAAAATCTCTCACCCACAACATCCAAGAAATCAAGGACTCAATGAAAAGAAGGAACCTAAGAATAATAGTCGTAGAGGAAAGAGAAGACTCCCGACTCCAGGATCCAGGAAAATCATAGAAGAAAACTTTCCAAACCTAAAGAAAGAGATGCCAATAAAATTTCAAGAGGCTTACAGAACACCAAACAGATTATATCAGAAAAGAAACTCCTCTCGCCACATAATAATTGAAACTCTAAATATAGAGAACAAAGAAAGAATATTAAAAGCTGTAAGAGAAAAGGGCCAAGTCACATACAATGGCAGATCCATCAGAATTAAACTGGACTTCCCCTCAGAAACTTTAAAAGCCAGAAGGGCCTGGGCAGATGTCCTACAAGCACTGAGAGAACATAGGTGCCCATGCAGACTACTATATCCAACAAAACTCTCTATCAACATAGATGGAGAAAACAAGATATTCCATGACAAAATCAAATTTAAACAATATCTACCCACAAACCCAGCACAACAGAAGGTCCTAGAAAGAAAACTCGAACCCAGAGAAGATAACCACACCCAAGAAAACAGAGGAAATAGAAATCACCACAGCAACTAATCAAAAAGAAGCACAAGATGATCACCTATACCAAAATAATGGCAAATAACAACCCCTGGTCACAAATATCCATCAACATCAATGGACACAACTCGCCAATAAAAAGACACAGACTTACAGACTGGATCCGTAAACAAGACCCATCTTTTTGCTGCATACAAGAAACACATCTCACTACTGAAGATAGGCATTATCTCAAAATAAAGGGCTGGGAAAAGGTCTTCCAAGCAAATGGACCCAGGAAGCAAGCTAGAGTAGACATCCGAATATTGAACAAAATAGACTTCCAATTGAAGTTAATAAAAATAGACAGAGAACGGCATTACATACTCATTAAGGGAAATATCAATCAAGAGGACATCTCAATATTGAACATCTATGCCACAAATACAAAAGCCCTACATTTGTAAAAGAAACACTTCTAAAACTTAAATCACACATCAATTCCAACACTTTAGTAGTGGGAGATTTCAACACCCCACTCACAACAATCGACAGATCATCAAGACAGAAGCCAAACAAAGAAATAATGAGTCTAACAGAGATCATGAACCAAATGGACCTAACAGATATCTACAGAATGTTTCACCCAAACACAAAAGAATATACCTTCTTCTCAGCACCCCACAGAACCTTCTCCAAAATTGACCATATAGTTGGACACAAAGATAGCCTCAACAGATACAGGAAAATAGAAATAACCCCTTGTATCCTATCACACCACCATGGAATAAAGCTGGACTTCAACAGCAAAAGAATCAACAGAAAGCCTACATTGCACATGGAAATTGAACAACTCTTTACTAGATGACTATTGTGTCAGGAGAGAAATAAAGAAGGAAATCAAAGACTTCTTAAAATCCAATGAAAATGAAGACACAACATACCCAAATCTGTGGGACACAATGAAAGTGGTGCTACAAGGAAAATTCATAGCACTAAGTGACTTCAAAAAGAAAATTGTGAAAGCTCATATTAACAAATTAACAGCCAAACTGGGTGAATTGGAAAAAAAAAGAAGCAAATACCCACAAAAGGAGCAGAGGGCTGGAGATCATCAAATTTAGGGCTGAAATCAACAACTTAGAAACAAAAAGAACTATACAAAGAATCAATGAAACCAAGAGTAGATTCTTTGAGAAAATCAACAAAATAGACAGACCTTTAACCAAATTAACTAAAAGACATAGAGAAGAACCCAAATCAACCAAATCAGAAATGAAAAGGGGGAAATAACAACAGACATTGAGGAAATCCAGAAAATATTTAGATCCCACTTTAAAAATCTATACTACACCAAATTTGAGAACTTAAGCGAAATGGACAATTTTCTTGATAGATTCCACCTACTGAAACTAATTCAAGATCAGATTAACAGATTAAACAGCCCTATAACTCCTAAGGAAATAGAAACAGTCATTAAAAATCTCCCAACCAAAAAAAAGCCCAGGGCCAGATGGCCTTAGCGTGGAATTCTACCGGATCTTCAAAGAGGAACTAACACCAATACTCTTCAAACTCTTTCACCAAATAGAATCTGAAGGAACATTGCCAAACTCATTCTATGAAGCAACAGGCACCCTGATTCCTAAACCACACAAAGACCCAACAAAGAAAGAGAACTTCAGACCAATCTCCCTCATGAACATAGATGCAAAAATACTTAATAAAAAGATAACAAACCGAATTGAAGAACACATCAAAAGTATCATACACCATGATCAAGTAGGCTTCATCCCAGGAATGCAGGGATGATTCAACATACGAAAGTCTATCAACGTAATTCACCATATAAACAAGATGAAGGAAAAAAACACATGATAATCTCACTAGATGCAGAAAAGGCATTTGACAAAATCCAAAACCCCTTCATGCTAAAAGTTCTGGAGATATACAAGAACCATAGCTAGAAATAATAAAGGCAATATACAGCAAGCCAGTGGCCAACATCAAATTAAATGGAGAGAAGCTTGAAGCATTTCCTCTAAACTTAGGGACAAGACAAGGATGTCCACTTTCACCATACCTCTTCAATATAGTACTTGAAGTCCTTGCTAAAGCAATAAGACAACTAAAGGAGATCAAAGGATAAACATTGGAAATGAAGAAGTCAAATTATTCCTGTTTGCACATGATATGACAGTATACATAAGCAACCCCAAAAATTCCACCAGAGAACTCTTACAGCTGATAAACACCTTCAGCAAGGTGGCAGGATACAAACTTAATTCAAAAAAATCAGAAGCCCTTCTCTGTATAACAAACAAATGGGCTGAGAAAGAAATAAGGGAAACAACCCCCTTCACAATAGCCACAAACAATATAAAATATTGGGGGGTACCTCTAACCAAGCAAGTAAAGTACCTATACAACAAGAACTTCAAGCCCTTTAAGAAAGAAATGGAAGAGGCCTTTAGATGATGGAAAGATCTCCCATGCTCATGAATAGGTAGGATCAACATAATAAAAATGGCTATCCTACCAAAATCAATACATAGATTCAATGCAATTCCTATCAAAATACCAAAACAATTCTTTATAGACTTGGAAAGAGCTATTCTCAACTTCATATGAAACAACAAAAAGCCCAGAATAGCTAAATCAATACTTTACAATAAAAAAAACATATGGAGGTATCACCATCCCAGATATCAAGCTGTACTACAGAGCAAAAGTAGTAAAAACAGCATGGTATTGGTATAGAAACAGACCAGTAGATCAACGGAGTCGAATTGAAGATCCAAAAATAGACCCACACACTTATGGCCACCTAACTTTTGACAAAGAAGCCAAAACGGCAGAGTGGAAGAAGGACAACATCTTTAACAAATAGTGCTGGTCAAACTGGATGTCCACTTGTAAAAGAATGAAATTAGACCCATATTTATCACCTTGTACAAAACTTAAATCCAAGTGGATTAAAGAACTTAACATAAGGCCCGTCACCTTAAATCTACTGGAAGAAAAGGTGGGAAAAACCCTCGAACTCATTGGCACAGGTGACAACTTCCTGAACGAACACCTACAGCTCAGGACCTGAGACCAAAATCAATAAATGGCACCTCATGAGACTGAAAAGCTTCTGTAAGGCAAAAGACACTGTCATTCAAACAGATCGGCAGCCTACAGACTGGGAGAAAATATTCACTGACCCACGTTCAGACAGAGGGCTAATATCCAAAATCTACAAAGAACTTAAGAAATTAAACGCCAAGAAACCAAATAATCCAATCAAAATATAGGGGACGGAGCTAAATAGAGAATTCACAAAGGAGGAATCCCTAATGGCAGAGAGACACCTGAAGAAATGCTCAACATCCTTAATCATCACAGAAATGCAACTCAAGACGACTCTGAGATTCCATTTCACATCTTTCAGAATGGCTAAGATCAAAAGCTCAAATGACAGCACGTGCTGGTGAAGGTGTGGAGAAAGGGGAACCCCCCTCCATTGCTGGTGGGGCAGGCTTGTGCAACCACTATGGAGGTCAGTATGGCGATATCTTAGAAATCTTGGAATAGCTTTGCCTCACGACCCAGCCATACCACTTCTGGGTATACATCCAAATGGCTCCTCAGGGAATCATAAGGAAGTTTCCTCATCTATGTTCATAGCAACCTTATTTGTAATGGCCAGAAACTGGAAACAACCCAGATGTCCCTCAACTGAAGAATGGATTAAAAAACCGTGGTACATCTACACAATGGTATATTACTCTGCTATCAGAAACAATGAAATTATGCAATTTGCAGCCAAATAGATGGAACTAGAGAAGCTCATCCTGAGTGAGCTTACCCAGACTCAGAAGGATGCACATGGCATCTATTCACTTATAGTAGGATTTTAGCTATATAGTACAGGATATCTCTACTACAACCAACACACCAAAGGGAACATGGACATAGACTTTTTTTCTCTTTTTTATTTCATTTTTTGTTGTTGTTGTTATTGTTAGTTTTTGTTGGTTTGTTTGTTTGTTGGTCTGTTTTTTAGTTTTCCCTCCCCAGCAATTAGACACTTATCACTGCTGTTACTGCCTTGTAGGCCCCCAGTGTATGAAGTGGTTCTTGGCCCTCATATGAGGTCTGAACTGGGGTGAGGGACTATTATGTGGGGTCACTCCCCTCCAGAGGAGCAAGATGGAAGGGTTAGGAGGTAGAGGATGGGAGGGTGGGGCTTGGAAGGGGGTAAAGAGGACAATATGATGGAGATGTAACCTGAAGCAACAAATAAATAAATTTATTAAATAAAAAAGCAGGTAACAGGTTTAAAACACTGTAAATAAATTAAAGTTTACAGCCTTTCAACCTGGTTTTATAAACCAAGAGTCGAAAAAACTTAGAGCTAAGGTAAAATACATGAAATGCGTGGGGTTAGCCCATACCTTTAACTTCTGCAGAGAGAGGAGGAGCACTATAGAGTTAGTTGTCTTATAAATTCTAGAGTTACAACGAACAGGTTGGTAATGGTGCACACCCTTAATCCCAGCATTCCAGAAGAATACACCCTTAATCCCAACACACTAGAGACAGAAACAGGCAGATGCCGGAGCTCAAGGTCGCCTGATACAAAACAAGCTCTACATAGGGAAAAACTTTGATCCAGATGCCGGGGAGCACATCTTTAATCCCTTCAGTTGGAAACCACAGGTCTTGATCCCAATACTTAGTATGCAGAGACAGGCACATAGGATTTGGAACGATTTAAGTTTAAAAGCTACATACAAAAGGCATGCTCAATGTAAACAAATTGTCCTTTGAGATATCAAAATATATACACTAAGGTTTTGTTTAGCTCCAAAATAACAAAATAATTTCTTCTTTAATCCAGATTGAAAGATAATAATTTATATATTGTCAAAAAACCGAATTTGCTCCAGGAAAAATATTACCTGACCCCCCTCCCAAAAAAAAAGGTAATTGCCCCAGAGTTAGGATTAGAGTAGGGCTCTGTTCTTATCTTTCCAGGAGACTTAAAGCATTCATTCAAGGAATCCAGGGACAACTGGACAAGGGAAACCTCAGCAGAAAACAGATCAGACACCGAAGTAGACGAGCGACCAAGACGATCCAGCCTTGCAGACTCCCTCAATAGCTGTTTCCTCAAAATTCTACAACCACAACTCAAAATCACTAAGATCATTCAGCTCCACAGACTGCTCCAGCCAGGACTTCAGTAAAGTCTTGAAGATCAGCTTCTGTCTACAAACTTCTTAGGGCACCTAAATAGCTGAGCACAAAAGGACTGAACATCAAGTGATTCTATTAACATTTTTTAACCATTTTCCATACCTATTTGGGCCCCAAACAGGTTTACTATGTCCTAAATCAGCAGGAAGTCATTTATGAGAATGATGTCCCAGGCCCAGAGGGTGGGGAGGGTGTTTCCTCCCCCTTTGGTTATTCGAAGGATAACAGAAATTTTGTCATTTAGGGGAAGAGACTACAAGCTGTTAAATGGTCTTGTTAAATGGGTTTTGGAGGTTAGACCTAGGGATTTCTCTCTTTTTCTTTTCTGTAATCTTCTTTCCTATGTAGGAGTGAATAGATGAGAAAAAATGGGACATAGACATAGTACAGGAAAGATCAAGAAAAAAGGACAGATTATTGAATAAGCCCTTATACCTTTGTATGTTGATACAAAATGAATACTATATTAGGCTAAATTGGTGTTGATCATTGTATATTAATGCAAAATTAAGATTGTATTGGACAACATCAGTACTGATCTTAGTATATTGATACAAAATTAAGAGTATATTTGGCCACATTGTTATTGATCTTTGTATACTGTTACAAAATTAAGGGTAACACTTCTTTTTTTTTTAAATACTTCATTTTTTTTTCTTCAAGTTACATCTCAGTCACAAACCCCTCCCTATTCCGCCTTCCTATTCCGCCTTTCCACCCTCTTCCCCTCAGAATTTTCCCCTTTCAGTCCAACAGATGGTTCCTTCTCTTATAACAGTAAGTATTATACAAAACAACAGATATAAATATGCCACATTTATGAGAGTTAAATGGCCCAGTATACCTTCACAATGTCCAGTTTATACATATTTGGCCCCTGACTTTAACATTCTACTATCTAACCATCTCCATGAGTTTAAAGGTCTATATCTGACTCAACATTCATACTAACTTGCAACACACTTTTAAGAGGGTAACACTTCTTAAAGGTATTGTACCTAGTAATGCTTAAAAAGGAAATGTGAAGTTTTGGCCTTTTGCTACCAACCATCATAAACTGTTTAGTATAATTAAGAATACAAACTAACAGTCATGCAAGCGTGTCATTTTGTTAGTTACTATGACAGTCTATCACAGTTATTTTCTAAGCTACTCAGAAATCAAGTTGTTAAGAGAGAGCAACATTTGCTTATCTAAACATAAGAGATAGATAGGGCGTCTTCAAAAACCCCAAGAGATCTGCAGAATATGGCATTCAAAGATGTTTTCTTAAATTAAGATTTTTTTGATATTGAGACATGCCAGCTCCTGACAGCATCCCCTATTCCACTCCAAGTAGAAGATGAGCATCAAAGAATCTCCAGTGTGAGATGGTTGAATTAGTGGCAAGCCTATCTCTTGGCAGGGTTAGGGCAGGTTTCAGTTCTTTTCTTTCCGTGAGAAATAAAGCTTCCAACTAAAGAGTCCAGAGACCACTGGACAACTGGAAATTTGAAGAAAAAGAGACACACAATGGGGTAGATTAAAGAAGATCATTCCCTGTGGCCTGGAACATTGGCATAGTGTGGAGATTAGCAGTCCAAAGGGACGTATGTATATTTATGGGGTCTTATTTAGGAAATACATTTAAGAGCTAGCTTAGATGGGCTAAGATTGTACAGGTCAGGCCAAGGCTTGTTAAAATCCAAGTGGGATCACTGTGCTTATTTATCATGGCTGGTTAAGGATTAACAATCACTGAACCAATTAAATATAACCTAAATACTAGTAAACAATTTAATGAATTATTTCTACAAATGGCGCCCAACGTAATTTAATTAATTCTTTCTACATTATATCTGGACCACAGTTTCCCCTCTCTCCTCTCTTCTCAGTCCCTCCTTCCTCTCTCCATTCCCCATCCAATCCTCCTCCATTTCCTATCATAAAAGGGAAGGTCTCCCAGGGATATCAATGAAATATGGCATATCAAATTGCAATAAGTCTAGATACCACCCCTCATATTAAGGCTGGACAAGGCAGTCCAGTGTAAGAAAAAGGTCCCAAAGGCAGGATCCAGAGACAAAGGCAGCAACTTCTCCCACTATTTTAGTCCTGCAAGAAGACAAAGCTATACAAAAGTAACATATATGCATAGGGATTGTAATTTTTTAAATATGCCACAAAATATTGTTAATTTTAGCTCTTCATATAGATAGAATGTCCACATCTCTTCATCTGAAATAGTTTCTAGACTAGAGCCTTTAAATTACATTGGTCCCTTTTTCTCTTTTTACATCTAGGTATCTATTATTTTTGTTTTTATTTACATGTTTTTCAAAGATTTTGTACTGAGATAATACAATAGCTTGCTTTTTAAAAAACTTATATTTAGTAAAATAAATGTTTTTCTGGTCAATATTCACTTTGTTTTTTTGTAGTGGAATTTCTTCCATTACTCTCCATTCTGTGAGACAGAATTGTATTTAATTTTTGCAACTAGGGGCATGATGCATATTACAATGAAAATGCTCTGTAATTATTCCAAATAAAGATATATATTATATATATATATATATATATATATATATCTGTATCTCTTCAATCAGATTACTATATGGTTGACATAATGGAATGCTACAAGAATATATTTAACTTTGTTGGCATTCCTGTACCACAGCATATGGATAAATGTCAGGACCTTACTCAGGTACTCAGATTTGGAGACAAGTGACTTTACCCATTGAGCCATCTTTCCAGTACTAATCACTGTCTTTGAATTGGGATTTTATATCAAGTTCTTTTACTTTAATTCTATACAAAGTGGATATTTTTATATGATGGTACAAAGTATTTGATTTGCTTTTTGAGAAATTTTAATGTTTATTATTATAGTATGCATTTTTAAGTATATAACTATATTGTACATACTAGCATGGGATATACCATGAATCCAGAATTTACTCAGCATGGAATATGATACTTCCTAAACTTAAAATTATTTTAACTAAATTGTGTTTGTATGTAAGCATTACATCACACATACACTAGAATGCCTGTCTACTCTCTTCCTTCCATCCTTTGTACCTAGTACTTTAATTGCCTAAAGGATCCAGAGACATTTTATATTAATGAAGATTTTGACAGTTCTGTAATGAAGATGTGTTTATTGCAAAATACCAAAGCTTTCAGGCCTGTATATAATATGAAAGGTTAATGAGTAGCACTCTCTATGAATTCCCATTTCCCTGATTTAATTTTTATAATGAGAAAACTTTGATTTCATTTTTTGAGTGATATGTTAGGGATATCATTATTGACTCCACAAAATAGGCACACAATATTAATGTTTCTCTGTCCATTCAAGTTGCTTTAATATGTTTGTGTTGACATAACAGATTATCCAAAGAACTAAGGCTGTTCTCATAAGAGGCAAGGACATTATACAGCCAGAGCTCCATGGTGTGGTGACTGTTCCTGGTTGTCAACTTTCCTAAATCAGAAATTTTCTATAACCAAGTGGCAGGACACATCTGTGGGAGATCTTTTCCTCTATTAAACTATTTGAAGTTGAAAGATTCATTTATGATTTAGATCTTTGATGCAAGAAGATACACACCATTAATCCAGATCTTTGGAGGAAGGATGATCCAATCTGGGCCATATCTTCTGCTGGCAACCTATAAAAAGGACATGGAAGAAGGAAGCTTGCTCTCTCTTTCCTCATTGTCCCTGATGTTTCACTGGAAGTCCACACTTTCATGGGCATTAGAGCCTATTTCTTGAGGATTCTGTTATATGATGAAGACCTGCTGAGTCACCCAGTTTCATGGACTGAATGACTACTGAAATATTTGGGCCACAGCCTACAAACCATTCTAATAAATTCCCTTTTTACATCATGTACATAAATACATACACTTACATAGTATATACATCATATATGTGTGTGTGTGTGTGTGTATGTGTGTGTGTGTGTGTGTGTGTGTGTGTGTGTGTGTGAGAGAGAGAGGGTTCTTTTCCTCTAGAAAGCCATGATGATTACAGATTTTGGTTGGTACCAGAAGTGTCTAAAGAAGCAATAGTATAAGGATGAATTCTTTAACTAACTGGAATAGCTTTTCCTACTTTCCAAAACCTAAGAGTTTCTGAAGCCTTTTCAGTTACTGAAGTCTCTCCTGGGAGCTTGGAGAGTCATAAAAATGTAAGGTGTGAACTCTTTTACAAACTTCAGAAGACAAATGAGTTTGATTGTTCTGGTTCATCAATTGTGAGAGGCAATGGATTTGGTAATTCTGTCTAGAAAACTTTTAACTATTTGGGGATAAGGAAAAGAATAAAATGATGATGCTGATCTGTTGCTTCTAGCATCTCTGGTAAATTAACAAAGGAAAAGAATGAGTTTCATGATAAAATTAAGTGACTTTTAGCATCTTAGAACACAGTTAATGACAACAATAAACATAGTGATAAAATTGAGCAGTTCCAGATACACTTAAACAGTCTAAAGCTTTCTAAATCTGTTTTGGAAGAGGATCTTCTCTCTAACAATCATATGGCTCAAGTTGGGAAAATTAAAACTAAAGTCTCAGGTTGTGATGAGGTTGGCTGAATTACAGCAAAATTTCACATCCTATCTTTACAGAGTTTCAGGGGTTAAAGTAAGGGCTTTAATTTGTAAAGAATGAGATCCTGTAACTTAGGATGGGTATTTTTGGAAGACCCTATGAAAGCTGAAAATAGTGAATGCTCAAATTCCCAAAGGTTCAGTGGGTTTTTGAACTCTTCCTGTGGTTATTTCCCCAGTCTCTGAATGTATAATTGGGATAGATACACTTAGGATGTAACAGTATTCTCACATTGGTTTCTTGATCTTTGAAGTAAAGCCATTATGGTTAGAAGGGTTAAATGGAAGACTTTAGAGAAAAAAAAGTTAGTCAAGAACAGTGTTATATTCCTAAAGGAATCGCACAAATTAATGCCACCATTAAGAACTTGAATGAGGAAGGGATGATGGTTCCCACCACTTCTCCCTTTAAGGATTCTCTCTGAGTATTGCAGATGATAGAGGGATCATGTAGAATGACAGTTGGCCTTAGAAAATTCAATCAAGTAGTGATTCTATTGAAGCTGTTTATTAGATAGGGCATCCATAATTGAGCAGATTAGTGTATTTCCTGGGTTATGGCATGCATCTATTGATGTAACAAATTATTTTTTTCAGTACCTGTCCATAAAACCACCAGAAGCAATTTGCTTTAGATTTCCAAGGCCAGCAGTATGCCATTACAGTATTACCTCAAGGATATATTCACTATTGAGTACTATGTCATAACTTGTTTCAAATGGTACATTATTGTTTTTCTGCTTCAAAAAATATCACGTTGGTATAATATATTGATGATATTCTGCTAATTGGCTCAAGTTTCCAATCAGTGTGGACTTGTTAACATATATGAGCATTGGAAGATGGAAAATAAATCTAACCAAGAATTCAAGTGCTTTCTACCTCTGTAATTCTTTTAGGAATTTAATGATGTGGGACATGCAGAGATATGCATTCTAAGATGAAGAATTAGTTATTGTACCTGGGTTCTCCCACCAGCAACAAAGAAGCACAGTGTTTAGTTGGCCTATTAGGATTCTGGAGACAGGATATTCTTCATCTGGGTGTGTTATTCAGACCTTATACCAAGTGAATAGAAAGCTGCTAGCTTTAAATGGGGCCTGGAGCCAGACAAGGCTCTTCAACAGGTCCAGGCTGCTGTGCAGGCTACTCTACCAAGTGGACTCTATGATCCAGCAGACCTCATGGTATTGATGTGTCAGTCACAGGCACAGATATTTTGCATCTTTTGGCAGGAGTGTATACATGAATTACAGAAAATACCACTGGAATTTTGTAGCAATACTTTGACATCATATAAGTATCATCACTTTGAGAGATAGCTCTTAGCCTCCAACTGGATTTTAGTAGACACTTGACATTGGACTTCCAGGTTACCATTCAACATGAGTGCCCCCTCATGAGCTAAATGTCATCTGACCTATCAAACCATATAGTATGTGCACAGCAGCAATCCTTTATCAAATTGAAGGAGTATATCCTTAATAAGTGTTGGGCATATTCTGAAAGCACAAGGATATTATATGAAAATGTTGCCCAAATATGTATGTTTCTTCTCCTGTTATGACATACTGTACTGTGAAGCATGCATCTATATCCTCATGTGTTATGGCCTGTGATCAGTTGACTGAGAAAGAGAAGACCAGAACCTGGCTTACTGGTTATTCTACATGGTACATGGAAACCACCCAGAGATAGACAATTGCAGTATTACAATCCCTTTCTGGAACAACCCTGAAACACAACAGCAAAGGGAACTCTTCATAGTGACAACTTTGGACAGTACACATGGCAACACATTTTATTTAGTAGGAGAAATGACCAGATGTGTCATTGTTCACTGATTCATGGGCTGTAGCCAATAAGTTGTCTGGATGATCAAGAACTTGCAAAGATGATTAATGGAAAATTGGTGAGAAAGATAACTGGAGAAGTAGGTGCACAGGTTCCTCTGATTGGGCAAAGAATGTAAAAATACCTTTGTCCCATGTAAATGCTTATCAAAAGGTGACTTCAGCTGAGGCATTCAATAGTCAAGTATTTAGAATAACATTTTCTGTGAACAGTCAGTCTCTTTTCTTTCCCATTCCTGTCAATATGCAATGGGCTCATAAACAAAGTGGTCATGTGGCAAATATGGGGCTTATGAATGAACTCATCAACATGGACTTCTACTCACCAGGTTGAATTGGTTGACATTGATACTGAGTGCATTTTCTGCCAACAGCAGAGACCACCACTGAGCCTAGAGATGGCATCATTCCCTGGGTGACCAGTAAGTGACCTGGTGGAAGAATGACAACACTAGACTACTTATTCCTTGGAAAGAACAATATCTTGCCTTTACTGGAGTTGCTACTTAATCTGGTTATGGATGTGCCTTTCCTAAATGTAAGATTTCTGCCAAATCACCATCCATAGATCTTTAAAAATTCCTTACCCACTATTGTGAAATTCTACACAGTATTGTCTTTGATAATTAATTCATTTCACAGCCAAATAAGTGTGAAAGTGGACCCATAATAATGGAATCTATTTGTTTTACCACGTTCAACACCATTCTGAAGCACCTGTCTGATAAAAAGGTGGAATGCCCTTTTAAAGACATCCATTAAGTGCAATTAGGTAATGGCATCCTGAAAGCCTGAGGCAAGGTTTTTGAGAAGGCTGTGTGTTTTGAACCAGAATTCAATATACAGTGCTGTTTCTCTCATGGCAAAGATTCACAGATCCAGGAATCAAGGGGTAGAAGAAAAAAACAGTTCCACTAAGTATCATCCTAACTGACTAGAAAAAATTTGCTTCCTGTTCCCATGAGTCTAATTTCTGCTGCCCTATCAGTTTTCTTTCAAGAGTAAAGAGGGGTTCTACCCAGAGAAACAGAAAGCATTCCATTAAACTGGATGCGTAGACTTTCTCCTAGTGACGTTGGGCTTTGGATATCCTTTTTTTTTTAATAATTTATTTTTTATTTCTTCAAGTTACATCTCAATCACAATCCCCTCCCTACTCCCCCCTCCAGTCCCACCCTTCCACCCTCCTCCCCCTCAACCCCCCCATACTCTTC
>CAJQZJ010018033.1:14410290-14456025 GCA_907164525.1 Lophiomys imhausi | reverse complement strand
AACACATAAGTCACTGAACCATTTCTCCACCATATTCTGAAAATATAAAATATCGTATATATACACTATAAATATATATATATTAATATATGTATATTAAATATACATTATATTACACATAATATAAATATACATTATATATTTTTAAAAAGATATATATCTATATTTTGGGTAACAGTTACTGATTATTTTAATATTTCAACTATCCTTTTCAAACTGTCATCACTTAGCAGGAGACAATTGCAAACATTTCACCATTTCTCTTCAGAGAATAATAGAATTTATATTTTCCTGATTATCTGTTTCTCAAATTCTGCCAACAATAGAAAAGTGATTTTATTACTCCAGATTCTCATCAGTAGTTGGTATCCTTGGTACTTTGAATTTTATACATTAGAATATAGGCATAACAGCCTCCTGTTATTTTGGTATATTATTTATTATTAAACGACATGAAATATTAAGTAACTTTTAATAGATACATAGTTTTATTTCATTCATATTCAAATAATGTAAATTATTAGTTGAATGTAAACACTGAAGACATACTACATTTAAATAACTGCTGAGGAAAAAAATATTAAAATTATGGCTACATAGATAACTTTTGTGTATAAATTTAGCAATTGTAAAACTGCTATGTTAATATATTAGAGTTTATCCACCATACTTTTAGTTTTCACTATAAAGAGATTATTTTGTCATTGTTATAAAAAAACTAGGATTTGTTACCAAAGTCAATACTGTGAGTTTGCCTTTGGTCAGTTAATCATGGGACTCATTTTTGAGAAACATAATGAAAGATCTCTTAAAATGACTGAGTTTCTGTGCTATTTTGGAACCAACTCATTATTTCTGGTGAAGCTGTTCTTCCTTGTGTCATAGAATTGTTCTCCTAGCCCAGCAGGATAGGTACTGTAGGAGGAGGAGGCCAACATTCTTTCTGAGCTAATTAAACATATGTACAAAAAAAGAAAGAGATGTTGTGGGTATGATGAGATATAAATTCTAATTGATTTGATGAGTACATGCTCATCGTGATACATGAAAAATCACACCACACTGTGCTTCTAAGTATGTGGCAGTATTGCAATTGCCAAAAATAAAATATCCCACTCAGGAACATATATGTATTCTCAGGATTATACTATAGCATGCTTCAGAGCACACAAATTATTTTAAACAAGCAGTGGCATAAATAGAAACTGGAAATATCACAATAATTAACATGAAATATAGAGGCCCTTTACACTCACATGTCCACAGACATGAAATGGAAATGATTAAAATGGTAAAATAATATTGAAGCTTACCATATTTTGCTTATAGAAAGCTCTTAAAGCCATAATATGCTAATATTTATTAAAATTTCTAGATATTTTAGCACTGAAACACGTTTTATCTATATAATGTATTTCTTCTGTGTCTAGGATACCACAAGTTCTTTATGAGTGTAAAGAAAAAAGTGGCTTTCATTATCCCTTCCCGGTAAATATTTGTGGATAGCAGCCACTTGGTGTTTTCCCAGACTGAAGGCCCTGCCAGCTCGGACCTTGGTGTGGTATCTAACTGTAGGGCACCTCACCAGAGGCAAGAGGAGGGGCAATGCGCCACTGCTGGGCCTTGCGTCTGCTGATCTTGTGTTCTGTCTGGTTGAACCAAGTGTCCACTTGTTGCTGCAAATCCTTGTGAAAGTGGGTACTCAGGATCAGGCCATTCCGCTGTGCACCATGGCTGCCTCCTCTTCCGGAGAACGGCTGAGTGCCTGTGGACTCAAGAAGAAACAAATCCACCAAATCACTCCAAACCAATATGCACAGCCTGAAGGAGTTCCGCTCCAAGTTCATACTCTTCCCTAGGAAGCCTTCTGCTCTAAAGAAGGTAGATAGTTCTGCTGAAGAACTTAAATTGGCCACCCAGATAACAGGACCGGTGATGCCCATTTAGAATGTCTTCAAGAAGGAGAAAGCCAAGGTCATCACAGAAGAAGAGAAGAACTTCAAGGCTTTTGCCAGTCCTCGCATGGCCTGTGCTAATGCCCAGTTCTTTGGCATCTGAGCAGAAAGGGCAAAGGAAGCTGCAGAGCAAGATATTGAAAA
Source organism: Lophiomys imhausi (assembly GCA_907164525.1). Taxonomy (NCBI): domain Eukaryota; kingdom Metazoa; phylum Chordata; class Mammalia; order Rodentia; family Muridae; genus Lophiomys; species Lophiomys imhausi. The sequence goes on along the minus strand of CAJQZJ010018033.1, from coordinate 14,453,926 downwards.
GAAAAAGTAATGCACTGTTGGAGTGTTGCAATAAATTTTCCATAAAACAATAAAAAAATTGTAAGTCTGATTTTATTTAATTTTCCCTTCATTTCAAAACATGATTGCCCTTCAGATTTTCTCAATCTTGATGTGTCCTACTCTACATAAGTTCTAAATTAGTCACAAACGTGTACTGAACTCATTCTTCTCTACCGCTGTTAAGCATTGTCTTCTGTCTTCTGTCTGGAAATCTATATGCCACAGCTTTACTTCCCATTCCCAAACTGCACTGCTCTGTAAATTCATTATTTCCCAATGCGTATTTTATCACTCCATTTTAATTCCAAAGAATTTTATAAGTAAACCATTTGTCATATTTAATTGAAAATGCTCTTTTACCTATCTGCTTTGTATATGCTATGGTTCTTTAAACATGTCAAGTAGAATGAAATTAAGAACTTTTCAGCTAAATGTTGAAAAATTATGATTTATGGGATGCTCAAAGCATCTGCTCATGCCAAAAGTATTTCAAAGTAAACTTTGAATCTGGAAAAATTCATATTCAATATGTTTATTTTTCATATATACTTACATAAACTGATAGGTTTGTTTTGCCTAACAAGAATAACTCTCTATACACCATTTTATATATATCTATAGTGAATATTTTTTTACTTTAATTTGAATATATTTAACTTCATTCAAAATGAATAATTCTATGCAAATCAATAAGCAAATAATACAACCCCTGTTCTCAATATATGTTCACTGATTTTTTTAACATTATAGTAATAATTCTTAGTAAAGCCACAGTTCTTGTTTTGATTGTGACTTTGCTAAAAGCAAAACTAAAATCTTTATGCATAGCTCTTAGAGCTGAATCTAATAAAACTTTGAAATAGCATTTGTAGACCTGACAGTTGGAAGACATAAGAATATACTGAACTCATGAATCATTTTCTGAAACTGAGATAGTTAAATTGCTGATGAGCATTTTGCTTAAAAATGCAATTTTGAAATTCCATTCTCAGTTAGCTCCAGAGAAACATGTTAAATACTAATAAACTGATAACAAAATGACACATTCTCCAATATCACAAGATGAATAATTTTTATTTTAAGTTACACCAACACAACAGAAAGCATTAGTTAACATAACATCAAGTATTCTGAAATGTATCTAAAAAAAAGTTTTATTGTTTGCCTATTTGTTTTATTATTAAACTATGCATATATACATATGTATACACACGCATATATATATATATATATATACACACAAATAAATAATGCATTTACACAAATGTGTCTCTGTGTGTATATACTGAGCAGCTGGGAGAAAAACCCTGTGAAGTTGAGTGGTGGATGGGAGTTCAGGAGTATTTGGGAGAAGTTAAGGCGTGGGAAACTGTGATTAGAATATACTGTATGAGCTAGAAGCAGAAAAGTTGATTATTCCCAGAGAAAAGCATACCAATTCAACATCCACTGAAATATTCATCCTGAAAACCATGCATACAAGTAACATTATACAAACTGAATAGGTTATATTTAAGAATATATATATTGAGATGATAATATGTATATATACGTGTGTGTACACAGACATACACACACACACACACACACACACATATATATATGTATTGTATATATACAATAACGATTATTGAAAAAAGAGGCCATGGATTTAAAAGATATTGGGCAGGGGTATATGGGAGGGTTTGGAGGGAAGGAAAGAGAGGGAGAAATGCTGTAATAATCTCAAATATTGAAAAGTATTTATTTTATGACAAAGGTTTCTATAAAAATAAAAGTTAAGAAATAAAAGTACTTGCTCACTCAGAGAACTTTCTTAGACATTAAAAACCAGAGCCAGTGTTGTGTAAATCTAACATTTTATAAGTTAACAGTATGTGGTACAAATTTATTGATATGCAATTACTTGGTATATGTATTATTCATATGTTAAATGAATGAAAACAGAAACCAAGTTATTAAAATGCCCATTTTTGTTTTTTGTTTTAATAAGCATTACATAATTTGCCTCATTCATTTAGACTGCACTGATATAAGTAAAAATATGTGAAAGTTGGTTTCTAACATGGATGCTTAATGTGACATTGGACTTCATAGCTATAGACACACTAAACTTTAAGCTCATAACCAACACACTCTGTTTTCATGTACAGACAAATATGACAGAGTAAATACAGCCTTGATAGATATCTTCAGATAAACACAAACATTTTTATTTAGTAGCAAAACTTGAGTTCATTTTATGAAGAAATTTTTTTTTAAATGAGGAAAAAAATTGAGGTTGCTAAATAATCCAGGGTATACAGACAAAGAATAAACAGAAAATCTTATCTCTAAAACTTTAAATCTCAAATCCAATATTTATATCAGCAGATTTTTTTACAGTGAAAATTATACACTGTGTGCATCTCACATTTATATCCTGCATACCTCTCTACCCACTAAATTACAAAACCTTTTTTTTTCTCTGTATTAGGAAAACAAATAAGTATTTTTCTCCCTCCTCCCCTCCCCACCTGATTCCTCTTATTCCCAACCACACCAACCAGCAGACCATCTGCAAAATCTATTCTATTTCTCTTTTCCAGGAAGATCCTTGCATCACTCTTAGATACCCCCTCTCTACTTAGCCTCTCTGGGTCTGTGGACTGTAGCATGATGGTCTCTTACTTACAGCTAATGCCCATTCATGACTGAGCACATACCATGTCTTTCTAGGTCTGAGTGACCTCACTAAGGATGTTTTTTTTTTTTTCTAGTTCCATCCACTTACTGGCAATTTCATGACACTGTTTTTAAAAACTGAGTAATACTCCATTATGTAAATATATCACATTTTCTTAGTCCATTCTTTATTTGGGGAACATCTAGGTTGTTTCCAGTTTCTGGCTGCCTGCAGAGTGTGCTGGGATTAGAGGCTAATGGAAATGCCATTAGAGACCAAAGAGGTTTGAGATCTCAATGGATGAGAGCAGATACAGAGTACCACAGCCAAACATTATGTGGAGATCCTAGGAAGGAGGTGGAGGAAGAATTTGAAAAACAGGGGGGGGGACACATAACAAACAGGAGAACATGAGCCACAGAATCAACTGACCTGACCAGGACCCATGGGAACTTGTAGAAATCAGGGAAACTGTAGGGGTCTGACCTAGACCCTCTATATACCCAAGGTTCAAAGAATATTTCTGAAGAAGAGATAAAAAGACTGAGAGAGCCAGAGGATCAGGGAGGTTGCTTTCTCTTAGGAATGCAGAAGCTACATCCATAGGTATTACCAAAATGGCTGCTTAAACATGACCTGAACAAGGATGACACCAATAGACATCAAAATGGGGAAAACCTTATTAGGCCTCAAACATGGTCAAAGTCCTATAGAAAACTCAAGAGAGTTGAGAGTAAATGAAATATTTTTCCATAGGGAAGAGCTCATAAAGCAGTTATGCAATATCAGATGGTCACCTTTGAAAATAAATATCCAGATAACATTACAGAGACCAAACACGATGTGTTTATATATTTAAATATATATGTTTATATGTATATAAATATATATCCAATAATTATTAAATTAGAGGAAATACTTTTGAAAAAAAGGAAGAAGGTTCATTTGGAAAGGACTGGAAGAAAAAATGAGAAAAAAAATAATACAATTATATTATAATCTAAAAAAAAGAAATAAAAAAATTAGAAGTCTAACTGGAAACATGTATATGGATTATATTCAAATCCTATATATCTAAAATTGAAAAAGCTAAATGACCTGTACAAAATGTTATGTGTCCAATAATTATAAAAATAGTTAACTTATTTAGGCAATATAGAAACAAATTTCAGTCATGGATATTTAAATAAAACTAATAACTTTGTTGATTTAAAAATCTTGTTTGAAGTAGGTATGATGACACATGCCTCTATGGCCAGTATTTTGGCGAAGAGGCAAACACATCATTGAGATTTTCGGGCCAACGTTTTCTACACAATAAGTTCCAGGACAGCCAGACCTGCATAGTGGAACTCTGTCTCTAAAACCAACAAACAAACAAATAAAAAGTGATTACATTAATGTCTAGATTGCCAGGAATAAATAATAAATTATTTGAAGAATATTTAAAGCTCCATTATTTCTGAATTTTCTACATTTTTTATGAATTTTTGTAATTTGTTTTATGTTTCTGATGGAAAGTTATGTTTTTGTTCACAAGAAATTATAGAAATATTAACATGTTTTAGCAAAGTGTTTTGTTTTTCTTTTGAAAACATTAAACTATATTTTTAAAATATTTGACAGAATGAATCATGTCACTGCAATACATATCAATATATAAAGAATATAGAGGACTCTGTTAGCTTTACACTTGAAAAAATTCCTTTTTATCTATATAATCATATTGCTGGCATAACTTGGTAAATGATAGGATTCTGCAGAATATTTAAAAATGCATTATATTGCAAACAAAAAAAGTTTTCTTCACCCTAGTTATGAAGATCTAATTAAAAAACTAAAAGCTTGAGCATTTTGACAATTCACTATGCATGTCACTGGGGATGTTCTGGATTTGGAATAAATGAATTAATTTCTCAGGAAGATAAGTTTTCAATGTAATCTTAAAGTGGCTCTAAATGACACTTTTTGTCCCTTTTTTCTGAGTGAGCACATTTTGTCAGACATTACATTTGTTCTTATTAATTTGCATAACATCCATACTAGTAACTAATTCATACTTTCAACCTTCTATTTGAAAATCCATTTCAGTATTCTCTGTAGGGTTGCTTCTGTGCACATGAATTCTTTTAATACTATTTTCATAATACAGAGATTTTCTTTCTCCTTAAACTATGACATATAGTTTTGCTTGGAACAGCAATCTAGATAGATATTCATAGTGTTTTAAAGCTTGGTATACATTGCTACAGTTCTCACTCTTAAAATCTCTATTGAGCTATTATTCAGATGGATTTTTCTTTATATGAGACTTGTGGGTTTTTGTTTTACAGTCTCCAACATCTTATTTCTTTCTTTTTTGTGTGTGTGCATTTAATGGTTTAGCTATGATATTCCATGGAGAGTTTCTTTTCTTGTCAAATTCATTTTATGCTCTTTGTAATAGTGTGTGTACTTCTTTCCTTAATTAGGGAAATTTTGTTCTCTGATCCTGAAAATATCTGGTCTATGCCATTGAACTTGGATTCTTCTACTCCAACAATGCCTAAAATTCAAATATTTGATCTTTCATGGTGTTCACAGTACTTGTAAAATCTTCACAAGTATTTTAAAACCATTTTTTTTCATATTCTTTGCTTCTGTGGTCTAATTCCAATACTGTATCTTCATGTGTCCTCAATTCATTCTTCATTCAAGTGAGTTACCCTGAGTTATAAAGTTTGGTTGTTATCTATATCAAATGTGTCTTCACTTTGAGTTCTCTTCATTGATTCTATGTTTTTACTAAACTCATTTAAAAATCCTCCATTGTCTTATTATTTTCTCCCTCAGCTATATATTTGTGGGTTTCTTTGCTTTGTTTTGTTTTGATATTTATTACTATTTTTTAAATCTCATTGAGCTATTTGTTCATGCTTTCTTTAAATTTCTTGAATCACTGATATTTTCATTATTCCTTTAAATTCAATATCCTGGCATTTACCTAGGTAATTCTCAGTGGGGAACATTTTTATAGGATTATTGGGGTCTGAGGAAACACTTTGCTTGGTCATACACATTTCTAATCACATTGTGACATAATCTGGGTATGTGGACCTCTCACTAATTGTCTATCTGCTATTAGATTCTACCCTGCCTCATGCTGGACCAGTACTAGAGCTGAGTGACCACTGTAAAAACTGAGAGGACATGTGATATTTTGTGAGCTTCAAAAGACAAATCTGGTGTCCTTGCTACATATACTAATCTATTCCTGCAAGTGAGACTGTAGGGTTGGTTCCAAGGGTAATGGTCATGGAAAATAATGCAAGGCTTGAACAACAGATGCTCAGCCTGGAAGTGTGGGAAAAATGCTACTGCGAAGGTTCTCTCTCTTTCATTTTTGCATAAGTCTTCTAACTTCTAGACAAACAAGTTCTTTCCTCCTCATAATCACTTTGCCTATTCTGTCTAATCTTATCCCAACTTTATGATACAATCTCTTTTTTTGTACATATGTTTTTCTAGAGTAATTATTTACCATTTCAAACTAATTTCTTTCATTATTTTATCAGAGTAGATTTATTAAGTAATTCTGATTTTGTGCCTATGTCTTTATTGTATTCTTCACAGTATACAAAATGCATTTAATAATGCATGTCTACAATATCGTTAAAAACCTATATGTATGGTGCATCCAGTACCAGTTATCTCATCTACATATTATGTTACAGACATTTTGTCCCTACATGATTTTTGAAATTGCTCTGTCATACTATAAGCACCTACTAGCTATATAAGAAAAGGAAAAATAATTATACCTGTTGATATGAGCAATCATACAAGGTAAAAGCATTTCAATTTATTATGATAAATAAATTCTTGAAATATGGATTACAGCTACAATCTTATGATTCCTAGTTGGATAACTTCTATGAATTATAACATTAAAGTATAAATTTTTAAGAGCATAAATTAAATCTACTACATTGTTCCACATTTGCCAATTGTGTAAAAAAAATGTATATGTTGACCTTACCATGCATGGGTTTGTTCTATTATAAGTAAATTACATTAATATTGGCTGAGTATGATGTCGCACACCTTTAATCCCAGCACTTGAGAGGCAGAGGCAGGCAAATCTCTGTGAGTTTGAGGCCAGCCTGGTCTACAAAGCGAGTTACAGGACAGCCAGGGCTGCTACACAGAGAAACCCTGTCTTGAAAAACCTAAAAAAAAAAAACTATTACATTAATATTAAAATATACATGTACATTTGTACAACTAAAGGCAAATAATTATGTATGGTATATAGTATTAATATGATAATTTTAAAACACAGCTTAATATTAACTAACAGAAATAAAAACTACTCTGCATCTATAGGATAAATAATATATGTACTTGAATTTATTATAGCATTAATAAATACTATATTTATTTATATATAATATATTTATAATATTTATATTATATAACATATTTATAATTTTATATATTTATGAATTTATAAATATAATATTACATCTTCACATATCTATATTGTCTTATCCACTTTTTGTTTGATAGCTTGTTTGTTTTTGAGAAAATGTTTCATTCTGGTGAGCTTGGCAGCCACCAACTTACAAAGTTTTTCCAACATCTAACTACTAAGTGCTCAGAATACATGAGTGAGACACTATATCTGGCCTCATTTCCTATATAATATATTAACACCTCATGAAAATTACGTTATGTGAGCCTATCTTCACTAGTCATATGGTCATGATTTTCTATTTCCTATTAGAAGCATATATAAAATGAATGTCATATATATGCATAATATCTACAGTATGTATATATATAATAATCCACAAATAAAGTTACTAGTTTGAGTTTGTTAACCATATCTTGTGTATTATTGTGATATTATACTTAATCTGAGAATATCACTGTATGACTTAATACATGGTTAAATATCAAGCCTCAGTATTTACTCATAATAGTTAGGTATTAAAAATGAAAATCAAATTTTAAAAAGGCCATTGTGTATCTGCCTGAGGAATCATGAAGTGTATTCTAATCAATGTTGTTTGTATATTGGAATTAAATTCAAGAGTGTATGTTGAAGCACAATGAAAGACAGTTTTACCCAGATGTGTGTGTGTGTGTGTGTGTGCATGCCTGTGTGTTTGTGTTATTTATTGTCAATATTCTAATATCATCTTTGCTGAAGTTTCCATGGATGAGTATGTATAAATTTCATACAAATATAACCTAAAGAACATGACATTTACTTATATTACAAATCTCCATTTCATTTTGTGTTGTGACAGAAACTAATCAATTTTCTGGGAAACAAAGAGTGTGAAGCAAATATGGTAGCATCAACATTTAAATATGATGTTCTTTTATAGACAGTGTTGTTTAAGAGTTCCAAAAAAGTCACTAAAAATGTTTTATATGAATGTATTTTAGCTTCTGTAGTTTTACATGAACTAAAATCTAAGAATTATATGTGCTAATAAATTTGACACAAATATGAGAAAAATAGTATTGAAAAAATTATTGTGAAGGAACCTATTGATCTGTTTAAAAGTTATACTGTGCTATTTTTAATTATTAATTTTGTAAATTACTTTAGAATATGAAATAGAAAAATATATATTCATTTTAAATTCTTACTGTAGAAATAATTAATTAAATTATTTACCTGAATTTATATTATATTTATTTGGTCAGTAGTGTTAATCCTTAACCCACCATTACAGATACTCATACATACACCTGGTGGATTTTAACAAGCCTTAGTCTGGATTGTGCAATCTTGGCCCATCTAAACTAGTTTATAATTTTATTCCTCAAATAAAACCCATATATACATCCATCCCCTGAACTGTTATTCTCAATGACATGCCAATGATCTAGGCCACATGCAATGAGGTTCTTTTCTCAAACGCATGGCGTGTGTTTTCCTTCCTGCTCTTCTGGCTTCTTCTTTTCTACCCCAAGATCTTCTCTGCTTCAGCAGCCCAAACACCCTAGTCCTACCTATCTCTATCTTTGCCCAATCTCAGGTCTAAGCATTTACTCAACCAATTATAGAGAATGGTTTGCAAACAAGGACACATAGCATTACTTGATGTACAGCAAGCAGGCTTCTGGGAGCAGGCTGATTAACATTTAGAATGCATAGCATCACTCTGTTACTATGCTGATATTCAAGGCCACATGGAAAGAGGTTCTTTTCTCTAACTCATGGCATATCTTTTCTCCTTCCTCTCCTGGCTTTTACTACCTATGATCCTCTCTGTCTGCCCCAGAAGCCCTTGAGCTTTTTCTCTGCCTACCTTTCTCTCTGCTCAATCTCAGGCTTGGCATTTTATTAAGGTCAATCAGAGACAATGATTAGAAAGCAAGGTAGAACAGGATAACTATACTAAAACCAATGCACCAAAGATAACATGAACATAGACTTTTTTTTTTCCTGTCAATGAGACACTTTGCACTAGTGGTGCTGCCTTGTAGGCTCCCAGTGTTTGAGGAGGCCCTTAGTCCTCATATGACTGCTGAACTGGGGTGGGGGACTGTTATGAAGGGACACTCCACTCCAGAGGAGTGGGATGGAAGGGACAGGGGGTAGAGAGTGGGAGGGCAGGACTGGGACAGGTGAAAGAGGACACTGTGATGGATATGTAACCTGAAGGAATAAATAAACATTAAGAAAGAAAGAAAGGAAGGAAAGAAGGAAGGAAGGAAGGAAGAAAGAAAGAAAGAAAGAAAGAAAGGTAGCACAGCAGTACTTGATGTACAGCAACCAAGCCTCTGTGAGCAGATTAATTAATATTTAGAATGAACAGCATCACCCCATCATCTTATTATTGAAAACAAACTTTAAAATTAAATGTATTTTGATCATATGTATCCTCCCCTAAGTCCTTCAGATCCTCTCCCCTCTCTAACCACATAATTTTAAGTTTTTCTCAGAAAACTGACAAAAATCTTATACAACAACAAATTCCTTCAAAACCAAGAAAAATAATAAAGCCATGACCCCCCCAAACACCAAACATAATCTACCAAACTACAGCCAAATAGAATCACATAAAATAAATTGTGGAGTGTGTTATATATATTTCTCAACTACTCAAATATTTGACCTGCCCTGGAGTGGTCGATATAATCAGTGTCACAGCATTAGAAAAAACATGGAAACCATATGCAATTGAGAATAGCTCTTTCCACATCTATAAAAAAATTGTGTTGGCATTTTGATAGGAATTGCATTGAATCTCTATATTGCTTTTGGTAGGATAGCCATTTTTATTATGTTGATCCTACCTATCCATGAGCATGGGAGATCTTTCCATCTTCTAAAGGCCTCTTCCATTTCTTTCTTCAAGGGCTTGAAGTTCTTGTTGTACAGGTCCTTTTCTTGCTTGGTTAGAGTTACACCCAGATATTTTATGTTGTTTGTGGCTATTGTGAAGGGGGTTGTAATAGCTAAATCAATACTGTACAATAAAAAAAAAAAAAAAACATCTGGAGGTATCACCATCCCAGATTTCAAGCTGTACTACAGAGCAATAGTTGTAAAAACAGCATGGTATTGGTAAAGAAACAGACCAGTAGATCAATGGAATCAAATTGAAGATCCAGAAATAGACCCATGTGGGGGTTGGATGGATTAGATTTAGAGAGTATATAGGAGTTTCTGATACTGTCTCTTGGTTCGGGGCCTGAAGAGCATTATCAGCATGAAGTCAGGAAAAACAGGAAAGATTTAATAGACTGAAAAACAAGGTTGAAGTCAGGAAAAACAGGAAAGACTCAATAGACTGAAAAACAAGTTTGAAGTCAGGAAAACAGGAAAGACTTAATGGACTTGAAGAAACAAAGTATCTGGCCTGACATTGTTTTCAGCTGCTAAGTGGGCGGAGCCCAAATTAAGCTGAAACAGAGTTCCTCCTATTTAAGGACAATGCATGGAGCCCAGAAGAAGAAGAAGAGGCCCCTGATGCTGGAGAGCTCCAAGAGTCCTGCTGAAAAAAGCGCTGGCCATCATTTGATGGCCAGATTTCCCTGAAGCAGAAAGAAGCTGGTGAGCAAAGAAAGCCTGAGCAAGACAACAAAAGGCCAAGGACTAAACCCTGTTGCTCAGCTTTTGCCTAGAGGGGTTTGATCTGTCCAAACAGTGGCCTAAAGAAAACGGTGCCTGGCTTTAAGGACTGAGGCAGAGCAGCTGAGTTCCTGATTCAAAAGAAGTAAGTTGGCCTGCAGACGGCTGGGGTCTCCCACAGAGAAGAAAGCATGAAGCCTTATTTAAGGTGAGACTGCAATAACCAACTTACCCTGACAAACCTGCATCTGAGAGATCCAGAAAAAGGACTGCTAAGTGCGTTAAAGAATCTACAACAAAGACTGTGTTCCTGCCGACTGAGGAACTGCCCCAGAGACTGTATCATTCTAAAGGTTATGAAAGTAGTTGTTATAATTATCAATAGGTTTAGTGGATAGGTTAAAGGGGTTGTAGGAATTTATAGGATTAATAGTTAAGAAATTGGTTGTGTTTGTTATAAGTGAATTTAGTAATAAATAAATAAGTGTTAAATAATAATTTAAAAGTTCAGTTACAGACCCACATATTTATGGCCACCTATTTTTGACAAAGAAGCCAAAATGACACAATGGAAGAAGGACAGCATCTTCAACAAATGGTGCTAGTCCAACTGGATTGTAAAAGAATGAAATTAGACCCATACTTATCACTTTGTACAAAACTTAAGCCCAAGTGGATCAAACACCTTAACATAAAGTTGGTCACACTAAATCAACTAGAAGAAAAAGTGGGAAAAAATCTTGAACTCATTGGCACAGGTGACAGCTTCCTGAACAGAACACCAACAGCTCAGGACCTGAGTTCAACAATCAATAAATGGGACCTCATGAAACAAAAAAGCTTCTATAAGGGAAAAGACACTGTCATTCAAACAAAATGGCCGCCTACAGACTGGGAGAAAATCTTAACCAACCCCACATCTGACAGGGGGCTAATATCCAATATCTACAAAGAACTCAAGAAATTAAATGCCAAGAAACCAAATAATCCAATCAAAAAATGGGGGACAGAGCTAAATAGAGAATTCACAAAAGAGGAATCCCTAATATCTGAGAGACACTTGAAAAATGCTCAACATCCTTAATCATCAGAGAAATGCAACTCAAGACAACTCTGCTATTCCATCTCACACCTGTCAGAATGGCTAAGATCAAAACCTCAAATGACAGCACATGCTGGCAAGGGTGTGGAGAAAGGGGTACACTACTCCATTGCTGGTGGGAGTGCAGGCTTGTGCAACCACTATGGAGGTCAGTCTGGCGATATCTTAGAAAACTTGGAATAGCTTTGCCTCATGACCCAGCCATATACCCAAATGTCTCTTCACGGAATCATAAGGAAGTTTCCTCATCTATGTTTATAGCAGCCTTATTTGTAACAGCTAGAAACTGGAAACAACCCTGATGTCCCTCAACTGAATAATGGGTTAAAAAACTGTGGTACATCTACACAATGGAATATTTTTCAACTATCAGAAACAATGAAATTATGCAATTTGAAGCCAAATGGATGGAACTAGAAAAGCTCATCCTGAGTGAGCTAACACAAACTCAGAAGGATGCATACGGCATCTTTTCACTTATAGTAGGAGTTTAGCTATATAGTAGAGGATATCGATACTACAACTAACACACCAAAGGGAACATGGACATAGACTTTTTATTTTTTATTTTTTAAATTTTATTTATCTTTTTCTCTATTTTTTATTCTTTTTTTATCTGTTTGTCTGCTTATTTGTTTGCTTGTTTTTTAGTTCTCTCTCCCAGGCAATGAAACACTTTTCACTGGTGGTACTGCCTCATAGACCCCCAATGAATAAGGAGGCTCTTGGCCCTCATACAACCTCTGACCTGAGATGAGGGACTGTTATATAGGGACACCCCACCCCAAAGAAATGGGATGGAAGTGTTAGGGGGTAAAGAAAAAAATGAAATGTGAAGTTTTAGCATTTTGCTACTAATTTTCATAAACTGCTTAGGAAAATTAAGAAATGCAAACTAGTATTCATGCAAGCCAGTCATTTTGTTATGTACTATGACAGTCTATTGTAGTTATTTTCTAAACTAATCAGAAATAAAACTTCTAAGAAACAAGCAACATCTGCTTATCCTAATATATGAGATAGATAGGGCCTCTTCAAAAACCTCAAGAGATCTGCAGAATATGGCATTCAAAGATGTTTTCTTAACTTTAGATTTTTTTTTTATATTGAGACATATCAACTCCTGACAGCACCCCCTATTCTACTCCAAGTACAAGATGAGCATCGAAGAATCTCCAGTGGGAGATGATTGAATTAGTCGCAAGCCTATCTCTTAGTAGGAAAAGCCCCTTGCTCCAACTGTAGACAGAATGCTGTCCAAAAAGGGCAAAACCTGGAAGCAGGTAAGTCGACAGCCTAGCTCTGCCAACACAGGGTAGGCAAGTCCTTCATAACCCCTGCTCTACAATCAATGTCTGTCAGAGAAATGGGGCCAAACGACTGAAGATTAATGTTGTAATGTATGGAGAGAAAATGGGAACTGTCCAGGCAGTCACTGGTGTGTCATTTCTTAGTTTTGGAATCTGCAGGCCCTGTACTTCCTATAAAATCAGATACATTTATCCCTCTCAGGTCTCTGAGGTGGTAAGAATAGATAGCTAGAGTCTCATAATTAAATTTTGAGTTGTTTAGGAGTCAAGAGAGTGTTATAGTTGTAAGAAGATGCTTTTAAAATTGTGTTGCAAGTTAGTATGAATGTTGAGTTAGATATAGAACTTTAAACTCATGGAGATGGTTAGATAGTAGAATGTTAAAGTCAGGTGCCATATACATATGGACTGGACACTGGGAACGTACGCTAAGCCATACAACCCTCATAACTGTGGCCTAATTACCTCTGTTGTTTTGTATTGTATCTATTATTATAAGAGAAAGAGCTTTGTTGGACTGAAAGGGGGAACTGTAGGGGGAAATAAGATATACCATAAACTTTAAAAAAAGGGGGGAAGAGGATGGGGAGTTGAGGGTGGGAGGGTGGTACTGGAGGGGGGAGTAGGGAGGGAATCGCGATTGAGACATAACTTGAAGAAATAAAAAAATAAAGAAAAAAAAAAGAGAAAAAATGGAAACTTCCTCTCACAGCAGGTTAAAATGCCAGCTCAGTTGTTAACATTTATCCTACTGTCTGGGTTTTCACTCATCTATTATTTCATTTATTTTTTTAAAAATACAAAATATTATTAGCTAAAGCAATATGATTACATAGATGTTATACAAGACAAACCACAGAAGGAAAACCCAAAAGAAAGCATAAGTATCAGAGATCCACTCATTAAAGAAAAAAAATATTTTTTTTATTTCAAATATTATTGTGTGTGTGCACACGCGCAGCTAAATGCGTTCTACAGGATTTGCATGGAAATCAGATTATAATTCTGGAGTTAATTTTTTCCTTCTAACATGTTAATGTTTGTGTTGGTGATTAGGAATATCATCACATCAACCATCTTCCTGGTTCCAAATACATTATATCTTACCTGCAGAATTTTTCATTTGAGTTAATTCTAATCCATTAAGTCTGGGTATAAGTGAATGTTTAAAGGCCATTCATTACAGCTTTTTACTGTAGCATATTACAAAAGATTGGCTTGTAAACAACAAAGAATTATTTTGGTTTGTAGTATTGAGTGTTTCATTCTCATCTGAAGCAGGGACAAAAGTACACTTGCAGAATAGCCTGTGCTTCCAAAGCCTCTCCATTCACAGAGAGAATCACACACACACACACACACACACACACACACACACACACACACCTATCAATTGCCTTCATTTCTGATTTTTAACAAGGAAGTCAGTATGAAATGGTTGGAGCACATGACATACAAAGTTGTTCACCCCTTATTTTAAAATGAAGGAAAAGATGTGTTTGGAGTTCCCTGCTTCCTTTGAGAAGACAACTTCAGTAACCTAAAACCTCCACATATTTACTACAACTTAATCTCTACCATCACTATAGCAATACAATGGAAAGTAGTTCTTTGCTATTTGTGTTTCTAGGTCTTTAAGACACTTCACAACTAAATCAGACTGGATAAAAGTATGGTTGCTATTGGAAAGTCAACTCAGTAAAGTAGCCTCTGGCAGCCTAAAGTATGTTCTCAATATGTATCCTGACTGGCCTAGAACTCACTATTCAGACCATGTGAATTAAAACCCAAGAGGTATATCTGACTCTACTTCTGTCCACTGAATGCTAGAATGAAAAACAGGTGTATCATGCTAGACTAAAATTTGTTTTCAGCAATATATTTAAGCTGGGATTTTTGATTATGTCACTGTGAAAAACTTCATGAAGAATTAGTTAAAATCAAAGTTGGAGTTACAAGTTATTAAATCATCTTGTTAAACAAGATTTTGAGGGTTAGATCTAGGGATTTCTCTCTTTTTTCTTTTCTCTATCCTTCTTTCTTTCCTATGTAAGGGGGAAAGAGTTGAAAAAATGGGATATAGACACAATATTGGAATGATAAAGAAGGGATAGATTATTGAATATGCTCTTATATCTTTATATATACAAAACTAAGACTATGTTTGTCTGCATTGCTATTAATATTTGTATATTGATACAAAATTAAGAATATATTTGACTACATCAGTATTGATCTTTGTATATTGATGCAAAATTAAAGTTGACTTTTTTAAAGGTATTGTATCTATGTAATGCTTAAAAATCCAAAATGATGTTTTGACTTTGTGATAGCAACTATCACAAATTGTTTAGGATAATTAGGAAATGAAAACTAATAGTCGTTCAAATATGTCATTTTGTTAGGCACTAGCATAGTTTATCACAGATTTTTTTAAGTTAATCAGAAATCAAGTTATCAAGTTGTGAAGAGACAAGAAACGTTTACTTATCCAAATATACAGAGATATATAGGTGGTCTTCAAAAACCTAAAGAGATCTGTAGAACATGATATTCGAAGATGTTTTCTTAACTTAAGAATTTTTTGATTTGAGATATGTCAGTTCCTGACAACATCCCCTACTCAACTCCAAATAGATGATGAGCATCGAAGAATCTCCATTTGGAGATGGTGACATTTTTGGCAAGCTTGTCAACAGGCAAGAAAAATTACTTGCTTCAACTGTACACAGAATGCTGTCCAAAAAGGAAAAAACTTGGAAGCAGGTAAGTCGACAGCCTAGCTCTGCCAATACAGGATAGGCAAGTCCTTCATTCCCTGCTTTACAATTAATTTCTGTCAGAGATACTGGACCAAGAGGCTGAAGATAAATGCTCTAATGTATGGAGAGAAATTGAGGACTGTCCAGGTAGCCAGTTGTCTGTAATTTCTTAGTTTTGGAATATGCTGGCTCTACACTTCCTGTCTATTCAGATATATTTATCCTTCTCAAGTCTCTGATGTGGTTGAAGACTAGATAGTAAGAGTCTCACAGATAGATTTTAAGTTGTTTAGGAATTAAAAGGATATTCTAGGTCTAAGAAAATGTTTTTAAGTTGGTAATGCAAGTTAAGATGGAAACTGAGTTAGGGGTAGAACTTTAAACATCGAGATAGATGGATAATAGAATATTAATATCAGTTGCCAAATACATATGGAATGGACAGTGGGAATGTATGTTATATGTTACATTTTCATAATTGTTCTAATTATTCTTATTGCATTGTATTATATTTATTGTTATTAAAAAGAACATTTTATTGGACTAAAAGTGGGAGCTGTTGTAGGGATAATGATGCACCTTAAATTAAAAAAAAAAGCAGATACGAGGGTGAGGGGGAAGAGATCAGGAGGGTGGGACTGGAAGAGGGATGAGGAAGGGGAATATGATTGAGATATAACTTGAATAAGTAAATAAATATTAATAAAAAAGAAAATAACTTACATGTGGGTTACTGCTCTCCTTGGTGACTTTGAGCCATGACAAAGACCAATATGGCATGATAATCTTGACTGCAGTTGTGGCTCACATAATATGTCAGATAGCCAATAACTCTTCAATTTGATTTACGGTCCTCTAAAGAAGAAAGAAATCATGCATTATCTTTCAATCTGGCTAACTTCCCATGGCTAGAGAATTCTTGTGCCTTAGCAGAGAACCTGCAATTGCCACTTTACTGGACCAGCAACAATCCTAACTACACTCTATATAGTTATCCTATATTTGCAGATAATTGTAGTTCTAATCTTTTCTATAAGTAGCTCAAGGACAAATCAAGATCTTGCTTTTTATGTAATTATGTTTTCTAAAATATTCTTTGAGATTCTTTTTATTCTCACTCAACAGGAGCAATGGGCATCTTTCTTCCACATGTCTCCTCTACTTTCATCCAGCCTCAATAAGAACATCTGATACGGGGCAGAGTGCAAACTTATAGAACTACTTTGGAAATCATTCTGACAATATCTCAGAGAACTGGGAATAGTTTTACCTCAAGATTCTGCCTTGGGCATATATCCAAAAGGTGCTTCACCAAACCACAAGTAAACTGGCTCAGCAATGTTTATCGCAGCTTTATTCATAATAGCTAAAATGTGGAAACAACCCAGATGCCCTAAATTGAAGAATGGATTTAAAAAAAACTATGAAACTACTATTCAACTATCAGAAACAAGGAAATCATGCAATTTGTAACCAAATGGATGTAACTAGAAAAACTCATCCTGAGTGAGCTGGCCCAGACCCAGAAAGATACAAAATATACATATATTATTAATATATATTAATTTATAACTGGATTCTAGACATAAAGTACAGGACAACAATTCTACAACCCACAGACACAAAGGAGCAGGAACCTAGCATAACTATCTTATGAGAAAAATCTACCCAGCAACAGATCAAAACAGATTCTGAGACACACAGTCAGACATTAGGTGGAACTCTGGGAGTCCTATATAAGAGAGGGAAGAGGAATAGAGAGATCCAGTGGGGGAAAGAACAGCACATGAAGATTAAAAACAACAACAACAAAAAAAAACCTAGGCCTCTAGAGGCTTCCAGAGACTGAAACACTAACTAAGAGAAGAAGGAAAACACCTAGACTATACCTAGACCCCTTTACAAATATAGATGATAGGCAACTTGGTCTTTATACAGATCCTTTTGTAAGTGGC
The DNA here is from genome assembly GCA_907164525.1 of Lophiomys imhausi. Taxonomy (NCBI): domain Eukaryota; kingdom Metazoa; phylum Chordata; class Mammalia; order Rodentia; family Muridae; genus Lophiomys; species Lophiomys imhausi. Next base: position 14,436,034 of record CAJQZJ010018033.1, on the reverse strand, counting down.
GGGATGGAGTAGGTCTCAGTTATGGACTTTACCCTAGCTGAGCTGCCATGTTGATCCCCAGAGCAAGAGGAAGCTCTTAGCCTCATGTGACTGATGAACTGAGAGGGACTGATATGTAGGGCCCTCTTCACCCCAAGAGAAGGATATGAGTTAGAAAGTGTAGAGGGTGGGAGGATCAGATTGGGAGAGGAGGAAGGGGGCAACTGTGATCGAGATGTAACTTGAATTAATAAAAATGTAAATATATATTTATATATACACACATATATGATATGTTCAGTTTAAATACACATGTGAAAACTCAGAAAATGCAAAAACTAAAGGTTTTTAAATATACAGAAAGTATTTTCTTTCTATTAGCAAGCATTGTTTGATTATTTTTCTTATGAAGATTCAAAGTTACAGAGAACAAGAAAGTTGTTCAAATTAAGTAATTCTTTTGCATTGAGCATTTTTACTCCATGTGGGATAACATCTTCATATAAGAAAGGATATGAATCAAGTAATTATAAAAGACATATGTCTAAAATATAAATGAACATGTGTACAAGATTGTTCAACCTTTTGGGAGTTTATACACTGCACATTGAGTAGTAGATATATCAGAGACAAATGAAAAAAAAAAAAGTCTCATAGTGGCCAGATAGCAGCAAGTGGGAAAAATGATGTAATGGTCTACCATGGCAGTACTGGAGTGATGTAATATTCTGCTGCTTTGTCGGTTGAATTTTAATCACTTTGGTGCTAAGTTCTGTTAGCTTTGTAATTTTTGATTCTGGACAAATAACTTATCTATTTTCAGATTCCTAATAGATATCAGAAGATACCCTGATCAAACTCTACTGATACATTTTGGCTGTTTGGATCTACTAGTTTTAGCTGATTGTGGATCGGTAGATATCTCAGTGATTATGACCTCTAGCTATTCTTGCAGAGGGACCAGATTTGTTCTCAACACACACATAGAGACTTACCACCATTCATATCTCCACTTCCAGATAATCCAATGTCTTTTTAACTGTTTAGGTATCAGGTAGGCACAGGGTACATATATCTGCATGCAGGCAAAGCTATATAAAATAAAGAAACACTGTAACTTATATGGACTTGTTTTTAGTGCAATAGTAAGAGGAAAAGATCAAAACTATAATATTCTGGTGTATGATGACTTTGAGAAATGAAACATAAAGTATAGAATGAATATACAGAACTCCATAGATTTAGCAGAGGTCTTGTCTATTTTAGAGAAACTATGTTAGATTTCCACAATTTCTGTAAAAATGGCACATATTTAGTAACTTTAAACAACAGAAAGGTATTCAATTACAATCCAATACTCAAAAGAAAAAAATATATCTCAGGGAGGCTTCATTCCTTATCAGAGGCTGTAGCAGCCAATGCATTTCCTAATCTTTTTCATTTTTGTGAAGCTGCTCATATAGTTTAGTACATTAACTAATTATTTTATCTTCAAACTAAACTATATCAGGCCAACTTTCTCATTACATTGCCCTAATTTCCTCTTCTACTGTCACATTTAAAGAACTCTATGATTATATCAATTTTCCTGAATTGGATCCAGGCTAATTTTACCTATTTTCAAGACAATTGATGGCAGGATCATTTTTATCTGCAGCTTTTATCATATTCATAGGTTACAGGGAAGGTATAAGAATATCTCTTCTGTATGTGTCATAACAGTACATATTAAATTGAGCACTGCAAAAATATTTGCATATGTGATTAAATGTTATGTGAACAGAATCAAAATAACAAAAGACATACTACAGTTTACAATGTAAAATATTTCCTTAATTCATACAAAATAATTTGTCAATTCCAAATATATTAGTTAATTTATTGGAGAAAATTAGGCTGCATGAATGAGCTATTCTATGAATATTATTTAAAAGGTTTATATAATACTTTCAAAAGTAATTGAAAGGGTAATTCTTCATTTTGTAGGTGCTTCAATCAACACATAGAAGCTGAAGAAAACATGAGTTCTTAGGACTTGCAATCTTAATAATTCTTCATTTATTTAATATAATGACAGTAGAAACATAAGAGCACAATGCCAAATAAGGTGTTTTACTACAAATGAACAATGATAAATTGTTCCAAAACCAAGAAGTTGAAATACAATTAAATCAATTAACATAAAAATTATTTTACAAAATGGATGAGGACAGAAAAAATGATGATGACATGAAATTGATTCTATGAATTATATGACTTTTCAAATGATGGATTACTAAAATAACTTTAAAAATTAATTTAAAATATAGAATTAGTGAATCATACACAAGTAATGATTCTTTAATTGTCTAAACTATTTCTAAATCACATTTTATGTTACCTGTATGGAAGTATACCATACAGATTCTACATAAAAAATATTTTTATTTTATTTTTGTGGAAATTTAACTGCAGACACAAACAAAAAGAATGAACTTGAAACGGCATGTGTCTCTAAGCTCTCAAAGCCTGCTTCCATTGCGAAACTTCTCCCACAAGGTCACAATTCTTTCCATACAGTCCCATCAGCTAAAGACCAGATGTTCAAATACATGAGCCCAATGAAGAACATTGTCACTCAAGCCACCACATCCTATTCACTGGCTGCTATAGGGCCATATCCATATCATAATGCAAAATTCATTCTTCTATAGTATTGATATGATTTAGAAACTTAAAGTTTAGAGACTCTTCTGTAATGTAAGGAAGTATCTTACTTCCTTACATTAATGTAAGGAAGTCCCACATAAAATAAAAAAGGAAACTATATACCTCCAACCTAATCACACAGAATATCCATTACCATTCCAAAAGGAAGAAATGGGGTCATTGTAGGAAAATATTACACCAAAGAAATTTCAAAACACGGCAGCGTTTTCTTTGAAGATACTTAGAGGAGAAGTCCATTAATCCTTACTTAGGTAATCTACTTACTTTTATAAGCCAAAGTCTAAAAGTCTTCCACATTTTCCTAAAAATCAGCCACAGAAAGAGGTCATGTTCTGGTAATAACTTTGGATTCAATAACTTTTCTCTTGCAATAATAAAACGCCATGACCAAAGCAACTTATAGAAGACTGTATTTGTATTTGTGATTTCAGAAGGATAAGGGTCTATCATTTTGGGGGATGATTGTAGCTAGGAGAAACTATGGTGAATGGAGTAGCAAATTTAGAGCTTACATCCTGAAGCAGAAAGAATGAACTGGTCTTGGTCACACATATTTGATTCAATACAATTTTTTTGTTCATTTTGAGATGAGAACTGTAGTTTTCAACAATAAATTTATTCTAAAACTATGAGTGAAGTATTGCTTATTGCAAGTATATTAGCATTTAAATGATTCATTTTATAAGCATATAGAGCTAACATCTTTAAATTTTATTATTCTTAATAAATTAAATGAATCTTTTTTGTTTTTTTGTTTATTTATTACTTCAAGTTAAATCTCCATCACAGTGCCCTCCTTCCACCCTCTTCTCCCTCTTATACCAATCTCACTCATCCAATGTGGAGTATCCCTATATATCAGCAACTCTCAGTTCAACAGTCATATGAGGGCTAAGAGCTTCCGCTTGCACTGGGGGCCTACATTGTAGCACCCCTAGGGAAAATTGTCTCATTAATAGGTAACAAAGTCTATGCTCCTGATCCTTTTGTTGTGTTGGTTTTAGGATAGTTATCCTGTACTAGATGGCTAAAATCCATTTTAAGTGAGTAGATGCCATGTGCATCTTTCTGAGTCTGGGTTAGCTTAATCAAGATGAGCTTTTCTAGTTCCATCCATTTGGATGAAAATTGCTTGATTTCCTTGTTTCTGATAGCTGAGTAGTGTTCCATTGTGTAAATGTACCACAATTTTTTTTTTTAATCCATTCATCGGTTGAGGGACATCTGGGTTGTTTCCAGTTTCTGGCTATTACAAATAAGGCTGCTATGAACATTGTGGTTTGATGAGGAATCAGTCGTTTGGGTGGATACCCAGAAGAGGTATAGCTGCATCTTGAGGTAGGATTATTCCAAGTTTTCTTTTTTTTTTTCATATACACCTGCATCTTTTCTTTTTTCCCCCTTTTTTTCCTTTATTTTTTATTTCTTCAAGTTACATCTCAATCGCAGTCCCCTCCCTATTCCCCTCCAGTCCCACCCTCCCACCCTCAAACCCCCATCCTCTTCCCTTTTCTTTTTTCTTTTAAATTTAAGGTATATCTTATTTCCCCCTACAGTTTCCCCTTTCAGTCCAACAAATGGCTCTTTCTCTTATATTAATAAATACAATACAGTACAACAGAGGTAATTAGGCCACAGTTATGAGGGTTATATGGCTTAACGTACATTCCCAATGACCAGTCCATATGTATTTGGTACCTGACTTTAACATTCTACTATCTAAACATCTCCATGAGTTTAAAGGTCTATATCTGACTCAACATTCATACTAACTTGCAACACAATTTTAAAAGTATCTTCTTAGATCTATAACACTCTCTTGACTCCTAAACAACTCAAATTTTAATTATGAGACTCTAGCTATCTGTTCTTCAACCACCTCAGAGACCTGAGAGGGATAAATATATCTGATTTTATAGGAAGTACAGGGTCTGCAGCTTCCCAAACTAAGAAATGACATACCAGTGGCTGCCTGGACAGTTCCCATTTTCTCTCCATACATTACAGCATCGCTCTTAAGTCATTTGGCCCCATTTCTCTGACAGACATTGATTGTAGAGCAGGGGTTATGAAGGACTTACCTACCCTGTCTTGGCAGAGCTAGGCTGTCGACTTACCTGCTTCCAGGTTTTGTCCTTTTTGGACAGCATTCTGTCTACAGTTGGAGCTAGGGGCTTTTCCTACCAAGAGATAGGCTTGTGACTCCAATTTTTCTAAGATATCTCCAGACTGATTTCCATAGTGGTTGTACAAGTTTGCACTCCCACCAGCATGGATGAGTGTTCCCCTTTCTCCACAGCCTTGCCAGCTGTCATTTGAGTTTTATAGTGGAATAATTTTATGCATTGAAAATTAAAACCATATTAATGTTATTTTTTTTGAAAATCTCACCCACTAACTACTAGAGGTTAATTGTAGCCTTGTGGATATTTGTAATCCCAGTTCTACTTAAAATGCCTTCATATTTTTAGCACTGAACAGATTATGATACTATTCCATAACCGGATTGTTTCCTTATACTTGAAAATATGACATCGTATAAAGGGAAAATTTCAAAGGGTATTAGCTAGAGGAAAACATTAGAGTTCAAATGAGACCAGTCTCTTGAATGTTACAAAGGATAGATAAGACATTGGACATAGTTCTGTGAATCGTAAATTTGATCTATATGAGAGTATGTGCATACACAAGTCACATATACAATGTATGTGCATACATTGGAAGAATTTCTCAATCTCAGAATGCTAGAGTCTGCACACCAGGTAAAAGAACTAATCCCCTCATACTACTTTCCTTTCAGCAATTTCATCATCAGCAATCTTCTATTTAACCACTAATGTACTTTTCAGAAACTCTTTAATTTTCTATACTGTAATTGCAGCCTTTAGGGAACTTTTGATTTTTTTAATTGACTGTATTGTTCTACTAAGTAAGTAAATAAGTAAGTAAGTGAATAAATAGATAAACAAACAAACAAACAAACAAATAAATAAGTAAATAAATAAATAAGGAAAATATGTTTGTTGGAGCACTATATATGTACATGGTGTGTCAGTAAGGTTAATTTTACTGCCCTGTATGTTAACTTAATTATTTTAAACTAAATAATCAATTCATGTCATCAATAAAGTCTGAAGCTATATCATCACCTGCCTGACTGGGATTCTAGAACTGAGTAATATTAATCAGTTTAAAGTTAAGCCTAGGAAAAGATTACTACAATATTAACCAGAGATAATATGTATCACATGAACTCCTACAGTAGACTTTCTTAGAGGACTTAGAGACAGCTTTTCTTTGAATTTAAAATGCTAAAACTACTAATATCAGTCTTTCTTGCTGTCATATGGAAGTAGATATCCATATACTTTTTAAGGATCATCTTGCAAAAGTTATTGTAATTTATCATCAGATATACTTGGGTATTTTTGAAAAAATATATGTTTATGCACAAATATATATGTCATTTTATATATATACACTCATACACACACACACACACACACACACACACACACACATATAGCCTTTTGAGAAAGGCTTCCCTTATGTAGCTCTGCTTGTTCTGAAACTAACTCTGTACTGGAGACCCAATTGAACATGAACTCAGAGATCTACTTTCCAGCCTCCTAAATGCTGGGATTAAAGTAATGCTGTTCACACTGCTATGGCAAATATCTTTTAGTGCCATTTGTTGAGTCATATGACAAATCTATTCCTAGATTATTTTTAAAAATCCAAACTGATTTCTATAGTGGCTGTACTATTAACTATACCACCAACAGTGAATTAATGTTCTCCTTTACCTGCATCCTTACCAGCAGGGTAGGCAAGTCCTTCATAATTCCTGCTTTACAATTAATGTCCGTCAGAGATACTGGGACAAGAGTCTGAAGATAGATGCTCTAATATATTGAGAGAAATTGGGAACTGTCCATACAGCCAGTTGTCTGTCATTTATTTGTTTTGGAAGCTGCTGGCTCTGTACTTCCTGTAAATCAGATATATTTATCCTTCCCAGGTCTCTCATGTGGTTGAAGACTAGATCGTAAGAGCCTCACAGTTACATTTTTAGTTGTTTAGTAATTAAAAGGATTTTCTATGTCTAAGAAGATGTTTTTAAGTTGGTAATGCAAGTTAGGATAGAAGTTGACTTAGGTATAGAATTTTAAACTCATAGAGATAGATAGATAATAGAATATTAATATCAGTTGCCAAATGTGTATGGTCTGGACATTGGGAAAGTATGTTATACTTTATAATTTTCATAATTGTGACCTAGTTATTCAGAAAAAGAATTATGAGTTCTGGGAGAAGGGAGAGAGGGTGGGAGGGTGGAGCCAGGAGTGATGGAGGGAGGGGACTGTAATGGAGATGTAACCTGAAGTAATACATAAACATTTTTTTTAAAAAGATGTAATGCAAGAACAGAAATAATTGAGAATAAGTGAAAATAATGTCCACATAAAGATATACAGGTCATTTTAGTAAACAAGTTTTTAATGTTTTTCATGAGCTATGACCATACATAACCTTGATAAATTAATGAAAATTATAATTTAATTTACAAACATGGGATTTCTCAGTTCAGCTTATACAATTATCATAGTCAGATTTTACATTGAAAAGTTAAATCATTTTATGTAAGATAACATATAAGTAAAATAAGATTTTTAAAATTAACTTTTGGCCTACATAGAATGTACAATTTGCATATGGAACGTTGCATTAAAATGAGTAGACCACACATTTTAACATATATATTGTAACTATCAGGGAATATGAACATTTAATATAATTACATGATATATGGCAAGTGTATTTTATTTACACCTTTAAAATAACAAGATAACAACTGATAGATCTATTTATTAAAAGTGCATAGACAATGCAATACTCATGAGAATGTAAACTTTATGTTTTAAGTAGCTCTTTAGTATTTACTTTCAAGAGCTTTCTAATTTCTAACCAGATTTTGCCTGAGTGGGGGACCCATAGTGAATTAGTTATAAAGAACAGTGTGAACCTAGTATTAAAAGCAAGGAAACAAAAGATTGAATTGCACTGTGCATTCTTGAATGCACAGGACACTTACATACTTTTCTTTGAGTTTTATATTTTTCTTTTTTGTTTTGTTTCAAGGACGGTAAATAGGAAAATGTAATTTCTGCTTTATTGCAAAAGTGAATCCTTGAGGTAACATCCCTCAGTCATCTATTCCTTTTGTTGTCTTTCTTTTGTTTTCTTATTTGAACATACACAAAACTAGAGCCTCTGGGCATCATTGGACTCACTGAAGGCTTACACTAATATTTAATATTTTCATTTATCCCTGCTAGCCTGAATACTATAAATCTCAATGTAATATACAAAAGCTGTAATCATGATTTTAAAAGTTGAAAGTGCTTTGGAAGCCAACCAACACCAAGGATGTAGAGGGATAAATATACTATTGATGCATAAGCCTAAAAAGTTCCCTTGTGGAAAAAGGAAATAAAAATGGAGAGAGAGAATTGGCAGAAAGAATGAATGAGACCCAAAAGAAGGAGAATGGAAGAGAAAAGACTAGTATAGCAGGAAAAGGAAAAGGAAAGTCAAAGAAGAAGGAAAACTTTGAAACTGGTATCTCTCTAAATTTTTTGACAGCTGTGAAAGAATTTGATTACATTTGTACTTTAATTCAGGACACATAATTAGTGACTAGGCATGGACTATGGGAGAAGGACAATACTAAGAACACAGTATTGTTAAAAGAATTAAATGTGAACGTACTAAACATTCTTAAAAGAAATGGCTTTCAATACCTTTCAATACTATATCTAGTAGCAAGGTATGAATTAGTCAAATATTTTAATGAAAATTTTACAAAAGCTTTCCCTATATATACATATTAATTAAAGACTAAGAGAAGGAAGAAAGCAGTGAATAGTTAAAAATGTATTCTGAATTATTTTGTTTATTCTAGTTTTGTTAATGGTTGAGCCATTGTATATCTTTTAAAAGTACTAACATTCTTTTCAATTGGTTTGAGTATTTTGAACTTAATATTCTTATTTTATATCTGAAATTGATTAATTGAATTTTTATTCTTTTTTTTAAATGTTTATTTATTACTTCAAGTTACATATGCATCATAACCATTCCCTCCACTCCTCCTGGTCCCACCCTCCCACATTGTAACCCCTTTTGCTCTAGCCTACTCCTCTGGAGTGGCATGCCCCCATGTATTAGTCCCCTCAATTCATCAGTCATATGAGGGCTAAGAGCTTCCTCTTTCACTGGGGACCTTCATGGCAGCTCCACTAGGGCAAGGTGCCACACCAGAAGGTACTAAAGTCTATGTTTTAGTTCCTTTCGATCTGTTGGTTATAGGAGAGTTATCCTGTACTATAGGACTAAAATACAGTTTTAAGTGAATAGATGCCATGTGCATCTTTCTGGGTCTGGGTTAGATCACTTAGGATGAGCTTTTCTAGTTCCACCCATTTGACAGGAAATTGCATGATTTCCTTGTTTTCAGGATCTGAGTAGTACTCCGTTGTGTAAATGTACCACAGGATTTGTTGTTGTTTTGTTTTTTTAATCCATTTTTCGGTTGAAGGACATCTGGGTTGTTTTCATTTTCTAGCTATCACAAATAAAATTGCTGTGAACATAGTTGAGCAGATGTCCTTGTGGTTTAGTGAGGCATCTTTTTTGGATGTGTGCCCAGGAGTGGTATGGCTGGGTCTTAAGGTGGAGCTATTCCAAAGGACACTGTCTTTAGAACAAAATACAGTTTCTGAAAAGATCTTCAACAACTCCACATCCAACAGAGGATTTATAAAGAACTCAAGAAATTTAAAAAGCAAGAAACCAAATAATCCAATAAAAAATTGGGAAACATAGCTAAGCAGAGAATTCACAAAAGAGGAATCTCTCATGGCCAAGAGACAGTTGAAGAAATGCTCAACATCATTAATCATCAGAGAAATGCAAGTCAAGAAGACTCTGAGATTCCATCTCACACCTCTCAGAATGGCGAGGATCAAAAACTCAAATGACAGCACATGCTGTCGAGGGTGTGGAGAAAGGGGAACTCTCCTCCATTGCTGGTGGGAGTGCAGGCTTGTACAACCACTATGGATATTTTTATTAATTTGTTTGTTTGTTTATTTATTTATTTATTTATTACTTCAGGTTACTTCTCCATTACAATTTTGTCTTTCTACCCCTCCCAGTCCCGCCCTCCCATCCTCTATCCCCTATCACTTCCATCCCACTCCTCTGGAGTGGAGTGTCCCTACATATCAGTCCCTTGCCCCAGTTCAGCAGTTATATAAGGGCCATTGTTTCTTATAGCATAGTAGTATGGTTTAGAGTATAAAGACTCACTGACAAATTATCAAGCAGCTGTAATATTGTCATTTGGAAGTATTTTTGACTATGATCCTGTTACTTAAAGGAAGGTTTGCATTTCTTATATTTTTGGTTGTGAGCCTAGCTTTTAACAGCAGACCCATCTCTCCAACCCGAAGGTTTGCATTTCTAAACACAACATTCTATTTCTTTCAATTAAACCATAGCACTCAAATGCCACAAGCTACCAACAAGTTAAGAGTGAGCTATGGTTATATGTTTATAATAAATGATATCATATTTACTTGAAAGCCCATCATATTAGTCAGTCACCAATTATAGCTCATCATGGAGAGACAATTGTTGCTCTGAACCTTGAGAAATATAGCATATTTTAAATTTTTTACTTTATTTATTTATTCATTTTAACATCCTGTTCACAGATCCTTCCTCACTGTCCTCACAATCTTACCTTCCCACCTCTCTGATCCTATTCCCCTCACCCTTTCTTCTTAGAGAAGGGACTCTATCCACCAACCCTGCCCAGTACTTCATGTCACATTAGAAATAACTGTATGCTCTTCCACTGAACCCAGTCTATGCAGCCCAGGTAGGGGAAAATTATCCGACTGAAGACAACAGAGTAAGTGTTAGGGATAGTCTCGTTCCATTTGTTAGGAGGCCCACATAAACACCAGCTTGTCCCTCAGCTCCACAAATGCAGGGTGTCTGGGTTCAGTCCATGCATGTTTTGGTTGATGGTTTAATATCTGTGAATCCCAATGGACCGGGGTGAATTGTCTGTATTGGTCTTGTTGTGTAGTTCATGTCTCTTTCCAGGGCCTCTATCTAAATCCCGTTACTCTTAAAAGTACTACACACTTTGCATTCAAAATTTCAAGTGTACACGCTATTATTTCTCTTTTCATATAGACCAGCTTTCTTACATAGTTTTATAGGAAATTACAAATTTCCTAGTATCTTGAATGTACATAATGTGAACTAATCTTGTCCATGTCTGAGCATTTTTTGAAGAATAATTTTAATATTGAATACCTTTACAGGCTACTTTAAGTAAAGTAGTTTCATCATTTCAAACATGGTGCTGAAAGGAATCTACAGTGACATGTCACACATACCTACTAGTAGAATTTGTACTAATGAGGGACCTTTATGAAGTCTATATTCTCCCTGTGACACAACTTTGTTTGTTATTCTTCCAGAACATCTTCTAAGTTCATTAAATCACAAGGAGAATGTGAAACATCCCAATTCTTAGTTCATATTTTAAGGCTATAAAGATAATCATATCACAAAATGAAAATAAAACTTCTAAAAGTAAATGTATTATAATGCATCAATCTCCTCATGTTTCCAGAAGACAACAAAATTCAATTTGATGAAGGAATAAGTTATATCCCAATCTTTCTTAAGTGTTCAGTCATGTCAGTATGAGTCCTTTATTAAACCAAATTACTATTTAAGCTATGTGGATTATCTATGGTATTTTTATGATTAGATGGTTTTCTAAGTTCTTAGAGTTTTAAAACAGTAAATTATAATCTTTAAAGATAACAAATAATAAAATATAGTAAATGAAATTTTCTCTCATGTTTATTTATAGTAAGTATTCTTGGCTAAAAATCTTTTCTTTGCTATGGAAACATTGTATTAGAAGAATGTTCAGATATTGGAAACAACTTCAACTTTTATTTAGTGAATATTTTGGAGGCTAAAATAATCTTTAAAATGCATTGAAACTTTATTCTTGTTGTAATATACATAGAAATGTGTGCACTAAAGAAACAATGGAAGACTCATAACTGTGGCCTAATTACCTCTATTGTTTTGTATTGTATTTATTATTATAAGAGAAAGAGCCGTTTGTTGGACTGAAAGGGGGAGCTGTTGGGGGAAATAAGATATACCTTAAACTTAAAAAAAAGGGAAGAGGATGGGGGTTTGAGGGTGGGAGGGTGGGACTGAAGGGGGGAGGAGGGAGGGGATTGTGATTGAGATGTAATGTGAAGAAATAAAAAATAAAGTAAAAAAAAAGAAACAATGGAAGAGATGCATGTTTTTTCTCCATTAAAATAATATTCACAATCTTCTATGGGGCAATACAACAAAGACATGTATTGAATCTAAATTAATACTGAATATAGAGTTTTTAAGTATGAATGACAAGTTTCTAGCAGATTGAAAATTTTCATTTGGGTATACAGTCTTGACAAATTCATATAACATAAGCTAGAATGTTTCTATGTACACATTGGTCTATAAAATTCATGAGATTCACTTTTTTCAAATTGAGTAATTTCACATACTTTCCTTTGATTTTCTGATATATGATACCAATTCCTATGGCTGCATGCTAGTTAAGCAACAAGAGCCCAGCTTGTACTACTTAATTTTGAACCTACGCCAAATCTTTCCACTCACAGATCTACATTTGTTGTAATATTTCTTCATTCATTTTGCTTTCATTTAACCTGTTAATACTTCTGTAGGTTAAATTTTCTTCTACAAAGAAATTGGTCTACACCACCATACTTGATACTGATGTTAAAAAAATCAGAACAAGCCAACCAACAATAGCAGAGACCACAAACAAACATCTCATCGCTTCCTCCCCAGCACCTGAAAAGTGGCAGCCTCTGAACAGGGTGCACGAGTGTTTTGTGTTTCTGCAATGTAAAACACAATGCTCAGACTCAGTTTTTCTCTCGGGCTTTAAATTTTTACACCAGTTTGACATTATGACACTAATGTTTACTGAAACTCCTCTTCGGTCTTTGGTCTACTACATGTAAGTACTCCGAAGGAGCCATGTTTATATACCAATAAGGAGAATGTGGAAATATTGAAATATCTCAGCTTTTAAGAGAATACCCTCTTTTTTTTTTTTTTTTTAGCAGAAGATGCTAGTTAAGCAACAAGAGTCCATAATCGGCCACTATAAAAATCACCTGCATTCCCAAATCCTGAGAATTGGATTCCCTCTTCTGTCTTCTGCAAACAAGTGCATTCACTTGCACATACACTGCTACAAAGAATCATGCAAAAAAATTAATTTAAAACATTAAAAAAATTGCTGTTTTTTAACCCTAGAGTGTTAATAAAAAAAGATACATCTTATAGAGTTTGTAAAATATATTTTCTTCATCTTCTTTTTTCCGTTTCACATGTTTTGTCTGAATCAAATGCAACCTTACATATTAGAAATCTCATTTCGGGGTTTGAACAAAATGAAGTAAATTTGAGGCATGCACTGTCAGATTTTCAATAATTTCTTTTACATATAGATACAAAAAATTCAGCGAACTCAGTCTTCTTTATTATTATATGGTCACATACTTGGCTTCTGGCTATATAGAATGTGGTCTAAATTAGTGTGTATTAAGCCAAGCCATATTATCCAACAGTTTCATGGTTGTCTATCTCTCTGGTCTAGCATACTTCCATAGAGAACCTAGAGGAGAAATTTTAGGGAACTCCCAGAAAAGGTGTCACAAACTTAAAACAATAAGATTTGTGTCTTTTGCCACTGAAAAGATTTAATGTATTGAGCTTTCCAACTCTACTGTCCTATGTATTCTGATGGGAAAGAAATAACAGTTTTTTGAATGAAATTTATATGATTTTAGGAACTACCACCATCTAATTGTAGTTGTGATGGAATGATGATTTTCTTATTTTCATTATAAGATAAGAAAACAATGATGATTTTAAGAATGTTAATGCTTCCTCTGGCAGGTTATAACTTCCAGATTGCTGGTAAGTCATCTCTTGAGAAAACTTTTTCTAGAATATTGTATTTAAAAATATAAAACATGTTATACATTTTCAAAATGACATAGTTTTCTATTGTAGAATAAATTTTATATACAAGAATGTGCTTTCAAGAGAATATGCTTTTTGGAAATATGTTTTGACATGTACTTCTACCATAAACTAGCCTAAGGCAAGAAATTTTATGTATCATGCCTTCAATTTCTGTGTATGGGGTATAAACGTGATTAAATCCTGAGGTCCAAATGAATTCCACCATTTAATAATAAAGGGATTGACAGGACATGGTTAAAGTGGAGGACTGAGAAAATAAGGAAAAGAAAGAGGAAAAATATTTACATCACTAGCAGAAATTCTTTCTATAAAAATCTGCATATAGTAACCTGAAGTAATAAAAAAATAATAAATCTGCATATAAATGAATTTTATTCCCAAACTAAAACCACCATTCCAATGTTTGTATATGATTAAATATTCAAAGACAAAATTATCTATATGTGCCCTTATAATTGCTCAAAATTCATTAATTTCTTTCATGTTTCTTATTTTTGATAGAACAGAGTTACTTAAAACTTTATGACATTTTATAGAATCATACAGTTTATTTTTTTACTGATTAATGTGAAAATATATACCAACAAAAGCTTCAATTTAATATTTACCATATATTGCATTGTGGAAGTCCCCCTGAAGGAGTCTGTATTCAATACTATTAGCTTCCTATTTCAAAAATGCATCATTCCTTACTTATTTAGAAAAAAAAATTTCCCTACAAATATATTCCTAGCTACAAGTCCCCTAATTTAATAATCTGTGTCCTGATATGGTTTTCTGTTCTTTGATCTTACTTAGGAGGGTGTGACTCTTCCTGTAGTGTGTTTATGAGTGTGAATATTTCTTAGTGTAATACCACCCTCAATGGTACTTTCGGTATTTACCACATTGGAATTGGAATTTTCTCAAAATATTCCAATGCCAGGATAGCACACATTCTTCTCAGATGAAGCACCATCACACTGACATCATTTGTCAATCATCATTCCTACTGGTTCTCTACTCTTCAATCTGAACACAGTTCTTATGAACTGACATGAAAATAGCTATTTCCACTGCAAGGCATGCCAACTGACAACCCAGAGAGTATGCTGATTTTAAAATGCATTCCTTGTCTGTCATTGCAATCACATTACTAAGAAGCAGAAGGAAAATGTAATACTCTGCAGTGTATTTTATGTTGTTTGAATACTACATATATAAACATAGGTGATGGAGTCCAGCTCCGGGTCAAGGCAGGGCCTAAGCAGGTGGATGCAAAAACAGCAATGGAAAAATCAGATATGATGATGATTTGCTTTTCTTTCTCTGATAGCAAAATAATTCAATCCAGGCCATATTAAGTTATATGAAAGTAGGTTTGTTTTATAAGAGAGGAGGAAAGAGAAACAGCATGCACATTCAAGGAGAGAGGTGAGGGACAAAGACAGAGTGGGGGAAGGCACCAGAGAGGGAAAAGAAGAGATAGTGAGGGGAAGAAGAGAAGAGTGAGAGGAAGAAGTGGGGGAGGGAGGGAAAGGAGAGCAAGAACCCAAGGATTCTGAGTTATATGGGTAAAGGCTTCTGGGGTCGGGAAATGCCCCTAACAGGAAGAAACTGAGGCATTCAGGCAGAACCTGGAGATCAGGCAGACCTAACACGATAGACACCTTTCAGTTTTGATTTAATAGAAACCGGACAGAGAGGAAGCACATCTTAGTATACTTTGACCTATTCTGATAAGCTGTGTTTCTTGCAGTCTTTATTGATACACAAAATCATTTCATCAAAATCTTTAGTCATTGATTTACAAAACCTTTTATGGTATTTTTTTCTAAAATATTCCTTGATTACCTAAGAATATTAAAAAATAAGAAATAATGCAACCAGACAACAATTTCACGAGAAATAACAATCAAAATTATGATAAACTCACTTTTCTTTTAACTCAATGTCTTTTTTCTTTAAAACCGGTGTCTTAAAGTCTTTTAGTTACAGGAATGCTAGACAGGTTGGCTCTATTTAAGTTTGACTAAATGAACTGGGTGGAAGTTTTTTCCTACTACCAGTTTTTTCAAGCTTATACTGTATTACTTTCTACATTCCTTTAACAAAAGAGTAGTATTTAGTTTTAACATAGATCCTTGGCCTATCTAGTCTCAGGTTCTTGGGTACCAAAGTATGCCAAGGATGAGTTCTGTGTTATGAAGTGTGTTTTAAATCCAGACTAATATTGATTGGTTAGACCCTTAAACTTTGTGCCACTATTGCACTCTTGCATGTTCATACATGGAAGGGTGCGTAGCCATATTGGTGTTTACCTTTCTCCTTTGGTACCACAGAACCTTCTGTTACTATGATCAAAGGGTAGTACAGACGAAGGCTTTAGGTAGGCACCATTGTGAGTTCTCCATGTTCAATCTGTTGTATGCCTATTATCTTCAGCAATAGAGCCTTACCATCAGCTTGTGAACTGCAACCTCAAGTCTTGGCAATAACTTTGGTTGTTTGTAGGTTTGCATGTGAACCGTTTGGTAAACAAATTATACATATATAACCCATTTTTCAGACCTGAAGGGTTAATTTGGAGGCAAAAAGTGTCCAGTTGGGGTTCTCTCTCCACAATTACTTGGTAATTACTTTTTTATTTTTTTGGGAATTACACTTTCATGTATGTATATCTTCAGGAAGCTTCTACTGTAATTGGTTTCATATAACCCTTCAAGTGGCCCTTTATTTTAGCTGCCAATCATCTTCTTTCCTTCCTAAATTCCCCCTTTTCATTCTCCTCATTTGATTCTTCCATTTCAGGGCCCTCCATCCATCCATAACTATCTATTCTATTTCCCCTTCCTAGGATGATCCAATTCTCTTCCAAGCTCCTTGCTCTATATCTAATAGTTATATAGATTTCAGCTTGCTTATCAAAGGACTTATTAACTATTATCCACATCCAGGTGATTACTATCATATTTGACTTTTATGTCTGGATGAACTCAGTCAGGATTTTTTTTTTTTGCTCCATCAATATACTTATGAATTTCATTATTTCATTTAATATCTGAGTAACATTAAATTGTATAAATGTATTACATTTACTTTATCCGTTTTTTTCTGCATTGAAGGATATCTAGGTTGTTTCCAGTTTCTGGCTATTATGAATAAATCAGCAATGGAAATGTTTGAGCAAGTGTCTCCATTGCAAGATAAGGTGTCACTTGAGTACATGATCAAAAGTGGTATATCAGGAAAATTTTTTTTGTTTGTTTGTTTTTGGTTTTTTTGATACAGAGTTTCCCTGTGTAATAGCTTTGGTGGTCCTGGACTCACTTTGTAGACCAGGCTGGCCTAGAACTCACTGAGAACTGCCTGCCTCTGCCTTCTGAGTGCTGAGATTAAAAGTGTGAGCCATCATGAGTGAGCTAACCCAGACTCAGAGGGATGCACATGGCATCTATTCACTTATAGTAGGATTTTAGCTATATAGTACAGGATATCTATACTACAACCAACGCACCCAAAGAGAACATGGACATAGACTTTTTGTTTGTTTTTTTAGTTTTCTCTCCCTGGCAATGAGATACTTCTCACTGGTGGTACTGCCTTGTAGGTTCCCAGTGTATGAGGAGGCTCTTGGCCCTCATATGTCTGCTGAACTGGGGCAAGGGACGGTTATGTAGGGACACTCCACTCCAGAGGCGTGGTATGGAAGGGTTAGGGGATAGAGGGTGGGAGGGTGGGGCTGGGAAGGGGGAAAGAGGACAATATGATGGAAAAGTAACCTGAAGCAACAAATAAATAAATTTACTTATTAAAAAAAAAAAAAGGTGTGCACCACAATGCCCAGGTGGTATAGGGAGATCTTAATGTAGATGGATTCCCATCATTCTGAGGAACTGTCACACTCATTTCCACAGTGGTTGTACTACTTTTCGCTTGCACCAGCAATGGATGGTTGTTCCCCTTATTTCACATAATTGTCAGCATGAAACTGTAATTTGTTTTCTTGATTTTTGTCTGTTCTGGCTGATGTAAGACAGAATCTCAAAGTAGTTTTGATTTGGATTTTCCTGATGACTATGGTTGTTGAACATTTCTTTCTTTCTTATCTGTTTATGTTTCTTCTTCTGAGAAACCGATTAGATATGTAACCTATTTATTTATTTGTTTTCTTGATGTTCATGTTTTTTTTGAGTTCTCTATATATTTTAGATATTATTTCTCTATCTGATATGGAAAGAGTAAAAATTATTTTCCACTCTGTAGACTGCCATTTTGCTCTAATGAAGGTATCCTTTACTACACAGAGGGATAAGATAACAAGATGTTCCATTGAAAAGTGGTATACTGCTAATCATATGAAAACATACATTCTACTGTTCTTTCTAAAAGTAATTGTAGCATAATGATTATTTTTAGCATGATATTTCACTTTCCAACCAATCAGAATCATAATGCAGTTATTCATTAGGCAAGATAACTTCACCACTTTACAACTGCAAAGTAGATTAGCTATTTAAAAATGAATCATTTTTCTTTACCAGTAGTAAGGAATATTTATCTTGCACTGGAAATTTTCTTCTTTACACTTCGTTTTTCATGTTCAAGGTAAAAAGTAACTTGCTGGCATACAATGAAGAAATGGCATCTCTTCATTAAATATGAAACTAGACATTGCATTGGATGAAACTTCATCATATATTTGGTCAAATTGTATTGAGTCTATTCTCTGATAAATATGGTTAATTTATTAGGTTATTAGAGGGCAATATCTAACTTTGGTCTTATTTAAGTAAAAACTTTACTGGCTCTTGTATTCACTTTTAAATTATTTAGTGATTTAATAGCACACATTTTCTCTAAAAACTCAAATGTTCACATGTACTAGCATGTGGCATACCATATTCCTAACCAGGTGCCATAATAAAGAATCATTGAAGAAATTAAAATTATCTGATTTAATTATGAGATCATAATCCCATTAATTTCTTTTCATGAAAAATGAAATTCAGGCACTAGAAAAGAGAATCTATAGAAGGCAATTGAAAATAAAAGGAAAGTTAAAGGATAAGCATACATTTTAGTAAATAATTAATACTAAAAAATTAAAGTTAAAACCTAGACATATATATTTTGAGTAATTTACTTAGCATATAACTATTTTACATTACAGTTTCTAGTCTAGAACCACAGAGAACATACTACTTTTCTTTAGAATTTTTTTTCATTTCTGTTTCCTAAACAAGAAACACTGAATGCTACAAACTTTAAAGAAGATCTTTATTTAAATATGCCTAGAGCTGTGAATTAATTTTGGCCTAAATAAGTTATGACAATGTTGTAATGGATACATTATTAATACACAGATATTGGTAAGTTTGTAACAGCAAAAGTACTGAGGTGACATTTTCAAAGACATTAAAATGAAAATGAGGAGAATTTGAAAAAAATTATTTAATGTACAGTCTCTTACTAAGATTGTCTTCAATAATGTATATTGCAACTACATATTTTATTTCTGATATACACATGTAAAATTCATAGAGTTGAACTAAAGCTTGTTTCAAATTAAGTTTGTATGTATAAATAAAAAATAGACACTCAGTAACTATAGAATTTATATGTTAACAAAACTATATCCAGACATTGTTACTAGAGCACAATAAATACATTAAGAAAAAATATCCTAAAAGTTGTTATAGACTTTGCATATTTTAAAGATAAATTTTCATCATGATAAATTCTTATCCTTTTATTGCTATGATATAAATATGTTATATTTTAGATATAGCAATATATTTATATTGAATTTTATATGATTGTTACTGGTTAAAGAATAAATAACAAAGAAGTGATTACATTATACTCAGTGAAGCTTGTTATTAAATTCAATGTAACACCTTTCTTCCATATTTATATTTTTAAAGCAATAACATTATGCTGTTGTCTAGAAAGATCTTACCAAAATAGGTCCTGACAAGAAGTTGAACAGAAATAATCACTGAAATAGTTCAGAAACAACAGAAAACACTGTGCCATGCACTTGAAAGCCAAACAAAACAAAACAAAAAACCAAGAAGTTGAGATGAATTTTCCTCAAGTGTATTATATATTAAATTTCAAATCTTAAATTGTAACAGTAAATTTTTATTTATCAAACATATATTTATTAATACTTAACAATTACCTAACAACTGTCTATAAAATTCCTAAATCCTAAACCCAAACCCTAACTCTGAAACCTAACACCTAAAACTTCTTAGCATCTATAATACAAACATTTAACATTAACCTAAGGTTTCTCAAAAGGATATTTTTCTCTGAGTGTGGGTCCTGATGGATGGCTGGTCTTCATACAATTTTTCAGTTTTAAAGTTTCTTAAAGTATAGTCAGATTTTAGCCATATAGTACAGGATAATATACTACAATGAATGCACAAAAGGGAACAGGAACATAGACTTTGTTTCCTGTCAATGAGACACTTTGCCCTAGTGGTGCTGCCATATATGGCCCCAGTGTATTAGGAGGCTCTTGGCCCTTATATGGCTGCTGAACTGGGGTTGGGGACTGTAATGTAGGGACACTCCACTCCAAAGGAGTGGGATGGAAGGGTTAGGGGGTAGAGGGTGGGAGGGTTGGAAAGAGGACACTATGATGGAAATGTAACATGAAGTAATAAATAAATAATTTTTTTAAAAAGTTTCTTAAACATACAATAGATAAAAAGACTAAAAATAGAAAAAAATATAACTAATATATAAAAAATAGATAAAGAATAAAAATTAAAAATAAGAAGTCTATGTCCAAGTTCCCTTTGGTGTGTTAGTTGTAGTATCGATACCTTCTACTATATAGCTAAAATCCTACTATAAGTGAATAGATGCCATATGTGTCCTTCTGAGTCTGGATTAGTTCACTCAGGATGAGCTTTTCTAGTTCCATCCATTTGGCTGCAAATTGCATAATTTCATTGTTCCTGATAGCTGAATAATATTCCATTGTATAGATGTACCACAGTTTTTTGACCCATTCTTCAGTTGAGGGACATCTGGGTTGTTTCAAGTTTCTAGCTATTACAAATAAGGCTGCTATAAACATAGATGAGGAAACTTCCTTATGATTCCGTGAAGAGGCATTTGGGTGTATACCCAGAAGTGGTATGGCTGGGTCCTGAGGCAGAGCTATACCAAGTTTTTTAAGATATCGCCAGACTGACCTCCATAGTGGTTGCACAAGCCTGCACTCCCACCAGCAATGGAGTAGGGTACCCCTTTCTCCACACCCTTGCCACCATGTGCTGTCATTTGAGTTTTTGATCTTAGCCATTCTGACAGGTGTGAGATGGAATCTCAGAGTCTTCTTGAGTTGCATTTCTCTGATGATTAAGGATGTTGAGCATTTCTTCAAGTGTTTCTCAGCCATTAGGGATTCCTCCTTTGTGAATTCTCTATTTAGCTCTGTCCCCCATTTTTTGATTGGATTATTTGGTTTCTTGGCATTTAATTTCTTGAGTTCTTTGTAGATTTTGGATATTAGCCCCCTGTCAGATGTGGGGTTGGTGAAGATTTTCTCCCAGTCTGTAGGCTGCTGTTTTGTTCGAATGACAGTGTCTTTTGCTTACAGAAGCTTTTCAGTTTCATGAGGTCTCATTTATTGATTGTTGATCTCAGGTCCTGAGCTGTTGGTGTTCTGTTCAGGAAGTTGTCGCCTATGCCAATCATTTTGAGGGTTTCTCCCACTTTTTCTTCTAGTATATTTAGTGTGACTGGACTTATGTTAAGGTCTTTGATCCACTTGGACTTAAGTTTTGTACAAGGTGATAAGTATGGGTCTAACTAACTTCATTCTTTTACAAATGGACATCCAGTTAGACCAGCACCATTTGTTGAAGATGCTGTCCTTCTTCCATTGGGCCGTTTTGGCTTCTTTGTCAAAAATTAGGTGGCCATAAGTGTGTGGGCCTATTTCTGGATCTTCAATTCGATTCCATTGATCTACTGGTCTGTTTCTATACCAATACCATGCTGTTTTTACAACTATTGCTCTGTAGTACAGCTTGAAATCTGGGATGGTAATACCTCCAGATGTTTTTTTTATTGTACAGAATTGATTTAGCTATTCTGGGCTTTTTGTTGTTCCATATGAAATTGAGGCTAGCTCTTTCCAAGACTATAAAAATTGTGTTGGTATTTTGATAGGAATTGCATTGAATCTATATATTGCTTTTGGTAGGATGGCCATTTTTATTATGTTGATCCTTCTTATCTATGAGCATGAGAGATCTTTACATCTTCTAAAGGCCTCTTCCATTACTCTCCCGGGCAACGAGACACTTTTCACTGATGGTACTGCTTCGTAGATCCCCAATGAATGAAGAGGCTCTTGGCCATCATACTACCTCTCAATTGAGATGAGGGACTGTTATATAAGGACACCCAACCCAGAGAAATGGGATGGGAGGGTTAGGAGGTAAAGAAAAAAAATGAAATGTGATGTTTCGGCCCTTTACTGTTAATTGTCATAAACTGTTTAGGGTAATTAAGAAATGCAAATTTATGGTTATGCAAGCTGGTCATTCAGTTAGGTACTATGAAAGCCTATTATAGTTACTTTCTAAGCTAATCAGAAATAAACCGGGAAGAGACAAGCAACATCTGCTTACCCTAATATAAGAGATAGATAGGGCCTCTTCAAAAACCTCAAGAGATCTGCAGAATATGGCATTTAAAGATGTTTTTGTACCTTTAGATTTTTTTATATCAGGACATATCAACTCCTGACAGCACCCCCTATTCTCCTCCAAGTAGAAGATGAGCATCGAAGAATTTCCAGTGGGAGATGATTGAATTAGTCGCAAGCCTATCTCTTGGTAGGAAAAGCCCCTTGCCCCAACTGTAGACAGAATGCTGTCCAAAAAGGACAAAACCTGGAAGCAGGTAAGTCGACAGCCTTGCTCTGCCAAGACAGGGTAGGTAAGTCCTTCATAACCCCTGCTCTATAATCATTGTCTGTTGTAGGAGTTAGATAAATTAGATTTAGAAAATATATAGGAGTTTCTGATACTGTCTCTTAATTCGGGGCCTGAAGAGCATTATCAGCATGAAGTCAGCAAAAACAGGAAAGAATCAATAGACTGAAAAACAAGTTTGAAGTCAGGAAAACAGGAAAGACTCAATAGAATTGAAGAAACAAAGTATCTGGCCTGACATTGTTTTCTGCTGCTAAGTGGGCGCAGCCCAAATTAAGCTGAAACAGAGTTCCTCCTATTTGAGGACAGTGCGTGGAGCCCAGAAGAAAAGAGGCCCCTGATGCTAGATAGCTCCAAGAGTCCTGCTGAAAAAATGGCTGGCCATTGATGGCCAGCTCTCTCCCTGAAGCAGAAAGAAGCCGGTGAGCAAAGAAAGCCTGAACAAGACACCAAAAGGCCAAGGACTGGACCCTGTGGCTCAGCTTTTGCCTAGAGGGGTTTGATCTGTCCAAACAGTGGCCTAAAGGAAACGGTGCCTGGCTTTAAGGACTGAGGCAGAGCAACTGAGTTCCTGATTCAAAAGAAGTAAGTTGGCCTGCAGACGGCTGGGGTCTCCCACAGAGAAGAAAGCATGAAGCCTTATTTAAGGTGAGACTGCAATAACCAACTTACCCTGACGAACCTGCATCTGAGAGATCCAGAAGAAGGACTGCTAAGTGTGTTAAAGAATCTACAACAAAGACTGTGTTCCTGACGACTGAGGACCTGCCCCAGAGACTGTATCATTCTAAAGGTTATGAAAGTGGTTGTTATGATTATCAATAGGTTTAGTGCATGGGTTAAAGGGGTTGTAGGAATTTATAGGATTAATAGTTAAGAAATTGTTGGTGTTTGTTATAAATGAATTTAGTAATAAATAAATAAGTGTTAAATAATAATTAAAAGTTCAGTTACAGGTGGCGCTCAACGTGTTAAGGCATTATGGGTAATTTTATTTTCAAAACTATAGAGAAAACTGCAGATTTTGAAACTATAATGCCAGTTGTTAACAATATGGCAATGTTTACTGCTGACCTCTATACTGTTTTTCAATCATACCGAATGTTTTATGCTGTTTACTTTTTTTTATTTTATTGGTTTGTCATAAGGAAGACGTCTGTTACACAATTAAAAATTATGGAAATGCAGATTGAGGAGCTTAAGAAAATTCTGGCAGGGAAGGTGACTGGAATTGAGAAAATGGCAAGTTCTTTTCTAGCTAGGTCTCCACAGTTGCCTCATGTACCAGTAGAAAAGCCGCCGCGTGTGCCAGTAGGAAACCAGGTAGAGGTAATGGTGTTAATGTGTAACCAAGTGCGCCCCCAGAGGAGATGCATGGTACTGCACAATCACCATCAGCTTTTCCAGTTATGTTTCAAATTAGGCCTGATAATAACAGTCAACTCAATCAGGAATTAACATGGCATCCAATAGACATTTTGGATTTAAAAAGATTTAAGGAGTCTATTGTCTCTTATGGAATGCACTCATCATTCGTTAAACAGATGCTAAATAATTGGGCTATACAAAATAGAGTCATTCCCCAAGATTGGAAGGGACTGATATCAGCTGTGCTAGAAGGTAGCCAGCAATTACAGTGGTTGTCATGGTGGAGACATGAAGCCACAAAATTAGAGCAACAAAATATGGCAAGGGGAATAAATTTCACAACCCACCAAATGCTTGGTGAGGGACCTTATGCTGACATACAGTTACAGACTCAATTTGAAGATGTTGTCATCGCACAATGTTGTGTTGCAGCTCTGAGAGCCTGGGATATGGTGGCTGAGGCTGGGAAAAAGTTTACTTCATTTACCAAGATAATACAAGGTTTTCAGGAAACCTTCTCAGACTTTTTAGGGAGATTGACTTCAGCTGTGGAAAGAGATGTAGATAACCCTGATGCCAAACAGGACTTGATAAATGCCTTGGCATATGAAAATGCAAATGCTGAATGTCAAAGGGCAATTAGACCATTGAAAGCTCGAGGAGCCCCAGTAGATGAATGGATAAGAGAAACAGCTGATATTGGTTTTCAAGAGCATCAGACTAATGTCATAGCACAAGCAGTTGATACGGGTCTTAATGAGTGCTTTAAAAATGGTGAACTTGGTCATTTCCAAAGATATCGTCAGGCTGAATCCTCTAAAACTCGAAATGATAGGTGCCTGGACATTGCAGAACATGGTCATAGAAGGGAACGAACGGCTTCTAATGGCAATAGAAGGTTAAGGTCTCCAGGATTTTGTACTCGTTGTGGAAAAGGTAAACACTGGTCCCGGAATTGTAGAGCTAAAACGGATGTCAGAGGTAACCCCTTGCCGGGAAATGAGGGGAGGGGCCTACCGGTTCAGGCCCCCCAAAACAATGTGAACCGTCATCCATCATCCAACCACAGGGAAACAGACAGGCAGGAAGAACAAAATTAACTATTGCTGATCTTTTACAGGCTACTGAAGGTACTACAGTTTTAGATTTGACCACAGATCAATCTAAAACATTTTCCAAAACAGATGAATGTTATATGTTAACCACTGATATCTATGGTCCTTTACCATCAGGGACAATAAGATTAATATTTGGAAAAAATGGGTTAACTTGTCAAGGATTCTTTATTCATCCAGGTATTATAGATGGAGACTTCAAGGAAGAAATTAAAATTATGACATCCATATGGAAAGAGATGACAATTAATGCAGGGGACAAAATTGCCAACTGCTGCTGTTTCCTTACACCAAGGGCAAGGTTGTTCCATTAGACAGAACAGGAGCAGTCGAAAATAGTGGAAAACGTGTGTATTGGCAAACAATGGTGAGTGATATGAGACCAAAATTAAAAATACAAGTGAATGGTATTGAAATAGAAGGATTGCTTGACACAGGAGC
>CAJQZJ010018033.1:14275520-14409890 GCA_907164525.1 Lophiomys imhausi | reverse complement strand
ATCGATCTTACAGAGACTGGACAATAAAAGCTATAGGTAACTTTCCCTTAGAATTGGCCAATATCTCAATTTTTGAAGGGTACCTGAAAATATTGACACTCCATTCCCAAAAGATGGGTTGGAAGTTTTTTGTGTGTGTTGTGTTATGTGTTGTGATTTTTTGTTGTCGTCTGGGATGAATGGATATATGTTATGTGTTGTAAATTCGATTTCAGGATTTTCTTTTTTCCCTCATTCTATTTTTTGTATCTTTTATTGTTAATAGCTTAAGATTATTTTGTTATATTGGTAGAAATTTAAGATTCTGTTTATTGATACAAGTTTAAAAATGTTTGTATGTAATAGAAAGTAAGTTTATTGATAAGAATTTAAAATGTTTTGTTTGCTTTAATGTCTTTTGTCAAAAGATATAAATACAACTATGTATTGTGAGAAGTTTAAGGTTATTTTAACACTTGCTTTAATGTATATTGATAAAAATTTAAAGTTAGTTTGTGTATTGTACATAAACAATTTATTTACATTGTATATGTAGATATTATGTAGATTTATTTTTTATTTTACTAGAAGGGGGATATGTACGGGTTAGATAAATTAGATTTAGAAAATATATAGGAGTTTCTGATACTGTCTCTTAATTTGGGGCATGAAGAGCATTATCAGCATGTGGACTAAAAACAGGAAACAAACAGGAGACTTAATAGACTGAAAAACAAGGTTGAAGTCAGGAAAACAGGAAAGACTTAATGGACTTGAAGAATCAAAGTATCTGGCCTGACATTGTTTTCAGCTGCTAAGTGGGCGGAGCCCAAATTAAGCTGAAACAGATTTCCTCCTATTTAAGGACAGTGCATGGAGCCCAGAAGGAAAAGAGGCCCCTGATGCTACAGAGCTCCAAGAGTCCTGCTGAAAAAAGTGCTGGCCATCATTTGATGGCCAGATTTCCCTGAAGCAGAAAGAAGCTGGTGAGTAAAGAAAGTCTGAGCAAGACACCAAAAGGCCAAGGACTAAACCCTGTGGCTCAGCTTTTGCCTAGAGGGGTTTGATCTGTCCGAACAGTGGCCTAAAGGAAACTGTGCCTGGCTTTAAGGACTGAGGCAGAGCAACTGAGTTCCTGATTCAAAAGAAGAAAGTTGGCCTGCAGATGGCTGGGGTCTCCCACAGAGAAGAAAGCATGAAGCCTTATTTAAGGTGAGACTGCAATGACCAACTTACCCTGACGAACCTGCATCTGAGAGATCCAGAAAAAGACTGCTAAGTGCGTTAAAGAATCTACAGCAAAGACTGTTTTCCTGATGACTGAGGACCTGCCCCAGAGACTGTATCGTTCTAAAAGGTTAGAAAAGTAATTATCAATAGGTTTAGTGGATAGGTTAAAGGGGTTGTAGGAATTTATATGATTAATAGTTAAGAAATTGTTGGTGTTTGTTATAAGTGAATTTAGTAATAAATAAATAAGTGTTAAATAATAATTTAAAAGTTCGGTTACAAGAGACTGATATTTCCAATGAGATTATGAAGCGTGTTTTTCCGCTGGTCAAGGAAACTGTTGTTGAATGAGTCAGGAACAGGGGAAAGAGCCAGCCCAATGTCCATGTGAATCCTGCCTTATATATCTTCACCTATCAAGCTTTCTTGTACTTTTCCAGTTATGTCCCTGGGCTTGGTCTTTTTCAAAACAGGTTTTTGCAGAGGGCTGTGAATTCACAGGCCAGGCCATCTGCAGATGGGGGCAGGTGCCTCAGGGCATGTCATTCAGATGCTTTTCGCAGAGAGCTGTGAAATGACAGCAGGGCGGGCATCTCAGGGGGCATGTCCTACCCCTAGCCCTAAGATCAAAGAGGTCCTGGTACTTGGAGAGTTCCCAAGGACATGTCACTTGGATGTAAGTCTTTTATCTTAAAAGTCCAGCCTTATTCCAAGTTCCCTATGATACCTATGCTAACACTAAACCTACCACATTAGATGGCCAAGACAAAAGCTTGGATAATACATTATACATGCTATTTGTGCTAAAATGTGACATCCAATCACAGTTCTTCAGGATCACATATCACTCAACCATGAAATGAAATGCAATATTAGTTTTGTGAATTTATATGATACTATAATTTACTTAATTCAGAATTCTATAAACTTCCAACTAATTGGAAAATAATTATATTAAAAATCAATAAATTATCAACATTTTAGTTATTGTTCATATTTTCAGATATGGAAACAAAATTAATATTTTCATTGTCAAAACATCATTGTACATAACTATTTTGACTTTATATTTTTAAGAAGATTTATGGAAATTTCATCTTATTTGATTTCACAGTTTGGGGGCTTGTCACTTGAAAACTTCAGATTTCTTATCTTCTGTGTGATTTTTTTTAGTCCCATTTCTCTAGTTGTTATTATCATGAAAAAAAATCATCAATATACCTTAAACAACCATGACTACATTTTGATTCAGTGTTCATTGCTTCTTTCAAGTTGATGAATAATTATATACCTTCAGCCATTATATTTGTGTCTGTTACATACCAGCAGCAAACTGAATGACCTAACTTTCATTTTGAAAATGGAATGATGCTTCCTTTAAGCAGTGAAAGTGTAGGAAAAAAAAGAGCATTCATTTGATTTCAGTTTTGTAATCAAGTATTGGCTAGTTTTGTTGACACCGTTATGAATCCTGCTTAATTGCCAGAGAATTAGAGAAATTTTATTGTTTTTAAAGGTGATATGGTAGAAGACTGAGGAATAATTTTCTTCCAGCATTAACTTGTTAGGAGATGTGAAAACCCTGTGTTTTTCTGATTTAGTAGAACTATTGCTTACTACTTACTACTCCTAATATAATCTACTCATCATGTAAGAAAATTAGAATCACAGCATCCAAAAGGATTCATTAGTGTATGATTATTAGGACTGTTTCTAATATAAAGCCTTTCAATGATAGCTGCCACCACTTAGGATGTAGACAACCAAAAAGCAGTTTTGAATGAAGCAAATGACAAAACAATGACATGGAAGAAATATTTTATTCCATGTATGTCTCCTTCCTTCTTTTCTTTCTAGTAACTCCAATGGAGCAGAAGAATTTATTTTATAATATAGTAAAATGTATAGCGTGAGTAACATTTAGGAGTTTATGCAAATTTTAAAACATTATAACACTGTGGCAATTTTATTGTGCCAAATATGCCCACAAAGGCAAAGATAATTGAAATGATCCGTACCCCTGTTTATGAAAATGATTGCTGAAGACACAGTATTTCCAAATGAAATAATTAATACAATTGGCAAATTTTAAAATGATAACTTTTGAAATAGACCTATAAATCTTAAAAGATGTGTCTCAGTAACAGAAGATGTAGCAAGTGAAATTCTGATATGCTCAACTTTAATATAAGTAAAATAAAATTAAGTACCTCAATTTCTAGAGAGACATAGGTACTTTGCTTAATGTCTAATCATGTAGGAGGTTTTCCTCTAGTAGACTCCCTGATAATGATTTGCCTATTCATCTATGTCTACAATTAGGTTGCTTAAAGACAGTACCATTTCCTCTCTTTTCTCTTAATTATCATAGTTAAATTTAGGAGAGATAATCTTGAAAAGGCAAATATGGAATTAACTTTTGAAGCTAGAATTTGACCCCAAAATATAAAAAGTCACTTCAATCTCTGCACCTGAAAAGTTGATTACAAATTTACAGCAGGTCCTCTTATCATTTTCCCTCACCCAGGGGAAGGCATGTGGGCGCAGACAAATCTTGAGTATTGGTCCCCTTGCATTTCTGTTCCTAGACATAGAGACACATGATAAAGACCAGAGCAAATGGCTCTAAAGAGAAATGGCCAAGAGAGAATAAAAGAGTAGAGGTGTTGAGTTGTTAAGGTGAAAGGAGGTAAGAAACAGCCCAAATAAAGGAAATAATGTATTCTTATTCATAACAGGAAATACTTCCGGAATCTTCAATAGTACTTTCTGAAATTAAATATATCATTTATCAATATATGGTTACTAAACATCACTCTCTTGATAATAAGGTATATAACCTCAAATAAACATGTTTTATGCTTCCTGAAAAGGAAAAATATACTATGCTAATTGAGAATAAAAATCTAAATCATATGTAATATCAAAAACAACTGCCATTTTATGTTGTAAATAGTTCTTTCCCTGATATCACAAAGAATTATAAATCTGAGGAATAACTGAAGCAACTTTTTGCATGACACCATTCTATTTTTTATTTTTAACCTTTATATATATATATGCATATATATATATACACACATGAGGATTTCATTATAATTCTGACTAAATTGTGAGATTCATGTATAGAAGTGATATATTCATAAACCATGCAAGTTCCATCATACAACTTGATATATCATAAGCATCCTTCAAATATTCAATTAATTTATTTCATTGCTTTTATTAAACATACTCTGCTCTTTGGTTCTGTGCAGAAAAGTGTTTAATCACTATATTATTAGTGTTTTAGATCTTATAGTGTACAATAAACACAAGAATACTTCATTAGTAATGTTTATAAGGAATAGAAGGGATGATAGTAGTAGGTATTTTTAACCAATTACAATATATTTTTCACTATCTAAAAGTATTTTTTTATAAAACAATCATTATATAACTCATAACTCGCTTTTTGTGTACTATTATCATTTAACCAAAAACATTTTCTTATTCATTAATTTTATTTTTCAAGATACATCTAGGGAGAGTCCTCTCCCTCTTCCCCTCCAGGTCCCACCCTCCATCCCTTTTGTCCCCATCTCCTTCCTCTCCTTCTCCTTCTTAAGCCCCCAAATATCAAACACCCTCAGTTCACTAGTCACATGAAGGCTAAGAGCTTCCTCTTGTACTGGGCTTTGATATTGCCACCCAGCTAGGGTAAGGTGTTTCACTAACAATAGGGTCCATGACTCCCTGCTGGGTTAGGTTTTTCATTGGATAGCTATGATAAGTTCCTGTCCTTTTGGATATGTGGGTTGTAGAATGTTTGTCCTATGCTATGTGGTTAATATCCACTTATAAGCGAGTACATGTCATATGGACTTTTCTTGGTCTGAGTTAGTTCACTTAGGATGAGTTTTTCTAGATCTATTTATTTCTTTGCCAAGGAGCAGAATGACTAGGACTTGAGGTAGAACTAGTCTCAATTTTCTATGATAACGCCAGATAGATTTCCAAAGTGGTTGTCGAAGTTTGCAAACCGACCAGCAATGGAGGAGTGTTCCTCTTTTTCCACATCCTTGCCAACATGTGCTATCTCTTGAGTTTTTGATATTAGCCATTCTGACAGGTAAGAAAGGATATCTGAGTCATTTTGAGTTGCATTTCCCTGATGACTAAGGATGTTGAGCATTTCTTCAAGTACCTCTTAGCCTTTAGAGATTCCTCTTTTGGGAATTCTTGGTTTAGTTCTGTACCCTATTTTTTGATTGGATCATTTGGTTTGTTGTCGTTTAATTTCTTGAGTTATTTATATATTTTGGATACTAACCCTCTGCCAGATGTTGGGTTGGTGAAGATCTTTTCTTATCTGTAGGCTGCCGTTTTGTTCTAATGACAGTGTCCTTTGCCTTACTGAAGCTTTTCAGTTTCATATGGTCCCATTTATTGATTGTTGGTCTTAGAGCATATTTTACTTAAAAAAATGGTATGTCTAAAAGGATGATTTTAGAGACAGTATCTACAAGTTAAAAGATTTTTTTGCCAATAAAAAGGATAAATGACATCATTCTAGAATATAACTTTAAGTAATTTTTTCTTTTTATTTTTTAAATTTATTTTTTATTTCTTCAAGTTACATCTCAATCGCAATCCCATCCCTACTCCCCCTTCCAGTCCCAACCTCCCACCTTCTTCCCCTTCAACCCCCCCATCCACTTCCTTTTTTTTAGGTTTAAGGTGATCTTTCCCCCCCCCAACACTCCCCCTTTCATTCTAACAAATGGCTCTTTCTCTTATAACAACAAATATAATACAAAACAGCAGAAATAATTAGGCTACAGTTATGAGAGTTATATGGCTTAGCATACATACACAATGTCCAGTCCATACGTATTCGTGACCTGACTTTAACATTCTACTATCTAACCATCTCCATGAGTATAAAGTTCTATATCTAACTCAACTTTCATCCTAACTTGCATCACACTTTTAAAAAATCTTCTTAGATTCAGAACACCCTCTTAATTTCTAAACAATTCAAAATTTAGCTATGAAACTCTAGCTATCTAGTCTTCAATCACATCAGAGATCTGAGAGGGACAAATATATCTGATTATACAGGAAGTGCAGGGTCAGCAGCTTCCAAAACTAAGAAATGACATACCATTTGCTGCCTGGACAGTTCCCAATTTCTCTCCATACATTACAGCATCAATCTTCAGCCATTTGGCCCCATTGCTCTGACAGACATTGATTGTACATCAGGAATTATGAAGGACTTGCTTACCCTGTCTTGGCAGAGCTAGGCTTCGACTTACCTTCTTCCAAGTTTTGTCCTATTTGGACAGCATTCTGTCCAGTTTAAGTTTAAGTAATTTTAATATATTTTTATTAATATTTAAGATTGTTTCAAATTTATATACAATAATGATACTTCTGTACAAGTATTCTTTTTGCTAGTATTGGCTCAATTGACCTTTGTTTTAGTGTTAAATGTTTTGTGTTTGTTTGCATGTATGTGTTTTTTTCTGGGCGTTTTTTGGATCAATTTTTATTTTTTAATTAATAAACTTATTTTGAAGGCAAAATCTCTTATATCTCAGCCTGGTAAACATATAAGCAAGGTTACCTTTGAATCCATGCATGACTCTTACTTCCCCCTCCCTAGAAATAGAATTACAGGTGTATCCTTACATGTCAGCTTGTACATATTTGTTTCATCTGTGTTGTTATAAAGACTGCTTTTAATACTGTATTTTTTTAATGCAAGCACATGGAGCTAAGAAAAAAAAATGAATGTATTTTACATTTATTGTGGTGTGTTTACTACTTATTGTGATAATGTATTTACATTCAGAGTTATTCTTCCTTTTTATCTTGTATTTTCTAGTACCATTTAACCTTGATATTTCTGTTCTCCCTTTCATTAGATTATTTCTATTAGATTACTTAAAAAAAAGTTCTCTGTGGTTGCTATTTTAATTTAGTTTTAGGACTTATAGATTGTCTAGATGCTATATTTAGTTAAAATATGCTCTCCAAAAGCTGACAATGGGGGTGAGGGCATTGTCAAGGATCACAACCAAATAGAGCACTGAACTTGAATTGGTTGAGGCATGGAGTCCTCATGTCTATGTTCTACTTTGACTTGAGAAGGTACTCTGTAGGCTAAAGAAAAATAAAGCAGAACACTAACCCACCTACAAAACCCCTTCCACTTACAATATGTCCTGCATGAAAAATGTGATGGGACAATGGTAGCACAGATCATGGGGTAATGTTAAACCAATGTTTAATTTAGGTTCAGGCCCAGGCCAAACCAGGAAGCCCATATCCTACACTGTCTGGATGGTCAGAAATCAGAGACTGGATAGCCCAGAGACCTAAGGTAGAACCAAATCCCAATCACAGCAAAACAACAATAGCACCAGCAGGTACAGAAGCAGCAGAAGCAAAAGAAGAAGAGAAGAAAAAAGAAATAATGAAATAAGGAGAGAGAAAGAGAGAGAGATGATTGATAGATAGAAGAAAGAAGGAGATGAAATGATTTGTAATAATATTCTGCTATACTCAGATAGGTGCCTTTTGCAGTTTTCATCAGAAAGCCTTCTTCTGTTAGCAGATGAGAGATCATAAAAGGACATACAACCAGATGTTATACAGAGAGAAAGTCTAAATTGATGGTCTCTTATGGGTCCCACCCTTGGAGATTGGGAAAACCCACCAAAGGGGGGGGGCAACTGTAGGAATCAGGATGGATGGATGATACCAGGGAAACATGGTCCCATTAATCAGCTAAGCAGAGCTAAGAAGGGCTCACAGATGCTGAAGTGGCAAACACAGGTCCTTCATGGGTCTGCACCATGTCCTCTGTGTATATGCTATTCCTATTAAGTAGTTGGTTTTGTGGGACTCCAAACAGAGCAGGTGCATCTCTGACCCTTTTGCCTGATATTGAGAATCTTTTCCTGCTATTGGGCTGCTTTATCTGCCTCAATATGAAGTATCTTGCTTTGTCTTTTCACATCTTGTTTTTTCCTCTTGGGTTGTAGTTTTCTAAAGAGGAATCAGAAGTGGGGTGAAAAGGAGAGAAAGAGGAGGTTGGGGCAACAGGGAGAAGTGGAGCAAAGGAAATCCATGGTCAGGATTATTGTGTGGGAAATGGAACTATGCTCAAAAAATTGAAAGAAATTTCAAAACAAAAGCAAACTAAAAACAAAACAAAACAAGTCTTACTCAAACAGAGACATTACTACCATCAAGTGTTATTGTATGGCCAAGATGGGTAGTGAATCAAGAATGGGTTAGCAGCACACACAGCATCCATATTCTGGACAAAGATATGAATGGAGGACACTGGGGCATATTTTACAGTCTAAGAACTCTATCTTCCTTTATCTTTCCCCTCTGGTCAGACTCTTATGCATGTGAACTTGATCTGTACTTATATGCATACAATTCAGATAGATTATAAGGAAACCAAATTCTTTAAATTCCTCCAAAAATACAGAAATATGTATTCCATTTAAAAGTTTTATTTTCAAAAATATAGCATTATATGAGTTTGAGATTATTATGATATTATCAGTAAAGCAAGACTATGTGGGAAATATAAGTGTATTAAAGGCTATGGACAATCTAAACTAGTTTTGTTTGTTTTTTTCTGAAATATTCTAGTCCTTGGAATGATACAATATTGACCTGGAATACTATTATAAGTCTTAAATCTCATATAAAAATGTTTTGAAATGAGAAAGAATTGGATATTGCTTACTTTCTGAATAAATTAATCAGGTTTAAGCTGATCTCTATCAGTGTGTGAGGCTGTCATGAATATGCAGCTCATTGAGAGATTGGCTTCATTGGGTCATCCATCATTCATCAAGACAATATTTCTGCGTATTTGGAAAAATAGTAAATTTAGAACCAATTTAACCTGAGAAACAGAGAAAATTACCCAATATTGTTTCTGGCTTCTATATACATTAATATATTCACAAAAATCCTCCCACAAACATGAATATATAGCTCCCATACACATCTAGCACAGACAAATACATAAAACTATCTACACTCACAAAGAAAACTTCAGTTTTCTCATCAGTTGCCCCTGCATATTTGTACACTAAATTAGTCACTTGATCTTAGAGTAAGGATAGAACAAAGGAACACTACACTACACACATATCCACATGGATATACAAACACAAACACAATCACACACAGATATACTTCCAGCCAGGGAAGCAGACCAGTGCTTTATTCTGCAGTCATCATCAGAGAAGCTTCCTCCTTCAACAGATGAGAACAAATACAGACAACCACACCTACCCTTTATGCAGAGAACAAAAAACCTTGGAGCATTCAGCCCTATACAAGATGATTCCATCCAATCCCTCCTGTGAGGGCACAAGAAACTCCAAGGAAGAACAAGCTGAATGTAAAGCCAAATGGGTGAAAGATGCCAAGAAAACAAGTCCCTCTAAATTAACATGAACAAACTTCATATGAACT
This sequence comes from Lophiomys imhausi, assembly GCA_907164525.1. NCBI lineage: Eukaryota > Metazoa > Chordata > Mammalia > Rodentia > Muridae > Lophiomys > Lophiomys imhausi. Next base: position 14,400,185 of record CAJQZJ010018033.1, on the reverse strand, counting down.
CACAGAGACTGAGGTGTTGTACACAGGGACCATATCTATGACTCGGGGAAAATGGTGAAAGAGAGGGAAGATTGAAAGAACCAGAATACCAGGGAGTGCACTGTGAAACACACTCTCCTAGAAATAGCTGTAAAATGAAGACCAAAATAATGCCAATATCAATGAACATAAAGTGGAAGGGGAGAATGCTTTCAGGATCCCACCCCTAGGTAAATTAATAATTGCTTAGAGAAGAAAAAATATGCTTTCTAAGAGTCAAGCTCTCATATTGCTTGTTCATTGTAAATTGACTTGAAACAATATACACAACAACAACACAGTCAGTCTTAGGTGGTTGTATTTGTAACACACACATACACCAATAATAATAATAAAAGAAACAGAGGATAAAAATCCATTCATACGTTAATTTAGAAAACATATTTTTGATTATGTGTGCACTTGCTTCAATCAAAATGTCTGAACAATTTTTATTTGCTGTCTTCTATTATCAATGCTTAAATTTTGTGTTACAGTGGAAGTTTATGTCATTTTTTTAACATTTTTCGCTTTTCCTTTGTTGTTTTTTAAACTTTATTTTCTATGTATATAGTCTTTCTTCTCTTTTGAGAATGCTTTTTTATTTTAGCTGCATTTTTCCATTATTAAAGTTGTGAATTTAGAGAAAAGGGAATTTAAAAGCAATATCATTTTGAAGCTAATATTGGCTTATGCTTTAAGAAATGAATCAAAAGCAGTTATTTTCACATTGAATTTTTCACAGATACTGCATGGGTCAGCCATATAAAAACATATTAAGAATTTAGGGTGGTGGTGGCACATGCATTTAATCTCAACACTTGAGAATATTGGCAGGCAGATCTTTACAACTTTGGGGCCATCCAGGCCAATACTGTGAGTTCCAGGCCAGTCAAGGCTATACAGAAAAACCCTGTCTCAAAACACAAAAACAAGATCAGAAAAACATATTAATGATTCCAGAATTCTCAGATTTAAAATAATGATGAAAATTGGCTAAGTATATATAATCTCTCAATTTTAAATATAATTAACATATAAAACAACTTTAATATCTGCATGTTATGAGTTACTTATGAAATTGGGAGCCAACTGTGTTTGTTTTTGCTTTTAATTTTACATACTATCTCACTATTTCCATGGCTTGCCTGGTACTTACTCTATAAACTAACTTGAGTTCACAGATATCTGCTTACCTTGACTCCCAAATGCTGGGATGGAAGACATGATGGGATCCATTTCTAGTATGAACACTAAAGACAAGAACCTCTCTCTATATACAATCATGGATCCTAGTTGGATAACCTCCTACTGTTATTCTACTAATGTAACACAGGAATAAATTGATTTTTAATGAATTAATTTTATATGCACAAATGAGTACATTTTTCATACGTCTCCAGAGAAGCTGCTTTTAACTGTATATGGCAATTAACACCTAGGCTTTTCCGCTGGTGAAAGGGCAAAAGCTAAGTACAGAGTCATCAGCCCTAAATACGACATCTACCTCACTCCTCTTTCTAGCACTCATAGACCATTGTGAAAGGGAGGAAAGAAGATGGAAAAAATCAAGAGGAATCAAATGAATGACTACAAGTAAATAGTGCCAATCCCCCAAAAAAGCATTTGCACTGTGCTTGCGAGTGCTGCACAAGACCTGTCAACGCTCAAATTGTGTAGAAATCCCAGCATAGAGACCTGTCAAACCTCAATTCATGCAGAAATCCTAGCATAGAGATGAGCAATAGGCATGAAGTCTTGCCCCTTCTTGTTTGGACTTACTCCCTCCTTCTTCCCTCCCTCCTCTCTCTCTTTCTCTCTCTCTCTCTCTCTCTCTCTCTCTATATATATATATATATATATATATGAAAATACACAACAGAATGTATTCCTAGTTCCTCTGTGTGAATTTCTACACCGTCATTGTGATAGAAATGGGAATTCCCCTGTTCCCCAGCCCCCATCATTATGTTCTGTCAGTCAAACAATGGAAAATGTACAACAAAATGCACACCTAGTTACTATGTATGGCTTTCTACATTGACAATTTGTGACTGAAATGGAAAATCCATAGTTGAACATTCTTGAATGTGAGCTTTCATGTCTCTGCTTTGACAAAAAGCACCAGTGAAAGGGCTATTAGTAGATTTATAAATGGATGACATTGAGTTTAAACTTGAATTTCAACAGAGATATAAATATTGCACAGGGGAGATTCCTACGAAGAATTTTTCTCTGTATCTGGCTACTTATAGATTTGTTATTATATAACATTAGTTGTCCTTTAATTTTCTTAATGTTTATTTATTACTTCAAGCTACATCCCCATCACAGTCCCCTCTCTCCACCCTTCCGGTACCATCCTCCCAACCTCTCCTCCCTTCCCACCTATCCTAGTCCTCTGGAGTGGGTTGTCCCTACATATCAGCCCCCCTAGTTTAACAGTCATATGAGAACTAAGAGATTTCTCTTGTACTGAGGGCCTATATGGCAACTCCTTCAGGGAAAAGTGTTCCACTAACAGGTAGAAAGGTCTATTTTCCTGTTCCTTTTGGTGTGTTAGTTGTAGGATAGTTATCCTGTACTACATGGCTAAAATCCAATTATAAATGAATAGATGCCATGTGCATCTTTCTGAGTCTTTCTTACTCACTCAGGATGAACATTTCTAGCTCCATCCATTTGGCTGCAAATTACATGATTTCCTTGTTTCTGATAGCTGAGTAGTATTTCATTGTGTAAATGTACCAGTTTTTTATCCATTCTTCAGTTGTTGGACATCTGAGTTGTTTCCAGTTTCTAGTTATTACAAATAAAGCTGGTATGAACATAGTTGAGGAGATTTCCTTGTGATTTGGTGAGGAATCAATCGTTTGGATTTATGCCCACTGGAAGGATAGGACAGATGAGTGAAGAGGGAGAGGGTGGGATGGTGAGAGAGTGGGCCCAGGTGGGGTGGAGGGAAGGGGCTGTGATGGAGATGTAAATTGAAATAATAAATAAACCATAAAATATTAATTAATTAATTAATTAATCAACCTTACCAACTATTCTCAATCTGCCATATGGCTTGCTTTACCTTCAGGGCTTGTAGAGCTCACAAGACATCCTGCTGCTTACAAGTCCTGGCAGGAAGAGAGAGCTTCCTGTCTCTTTCCAGGGTTCCTTAGTCCCAGGAAGTTTGGCCTTCCTATTCTCTCTAACCAGCTAAATGGCCCTCAGTGAATTTTATTATCCAACTAGAGAGTGCCTCAAAAAGGGCAGTACAAGACCTTCCTCCAACAAGGAAGTCTTATGGACAGTGATGGAGACATAACTTGAAGTAATAAAGAAAAATAAACATAAGAAAAAAACTTAAAAGATTCACAAATGTAAACTTTTCTATAAAAACAATCAGTTATTTCTACTTAAAATGTTCAAGGTGAATATCTATTCATTAACAAATTTATTAAATCATATCAGAGAGCTGAGAACAAAAATAATTGGTTATGAGGCATTAATCATCACTCTGACCATCAAGTTAGCCTGAGAGAGTCATAGCAGCCAGGGTTACTTTGGACTATTAGTTTTGCTCACTAACCTAGAAAAGTCCCCAGGTCAACTATTGGGAGTGGACCTTCTGAGCTCATGATTTGTTTCTTAAGTTTTGCTATATCAAAGGCACTAGAAAAAAAAAAGTTTTAACATGGGCTTACCAAACAATCTGTTTTTCCAAATTATTTCTAAAGGTAGTGGTCTTTGCTAATCTATATCCCTAAGTTTTTTGTAAGGGGCTCCCAGTGTATGAGGAGGCTCTTGGCCCTCATATGAGTGCTGAACTGGGGCGGGGGGATGTTATCTAGGGACATCCCACTCCAGAGTAGTGGGATGGAAGGGACAGAGGTAGAGGGTGGGAGGGTGGGACTTGGAGGGGTGAAAAGAGGCCAGTGTGATGGAGATGTAACCTGAAGTAATAAATAAATATTAAAAAAAAAGAAAAGAATGATGCAAAAACAAAAAAAGAGTGGTGGTTGTTGCTAGGAATCTACATCTCTATGTTCTTTCTAAGTATTTTCTGCAGTGTTTTTTCAACCTCCATGTCAAAAAGATGATCTTTAATTCATTCATATTAACCTTACTAATTTAAAAATGTTACATAAAAACATTTTTTCAACTCTCACCTATTATACATCTCTCTCTATACCACTGCTCATTGTAAAAATACAATTCTCTGACCATCTTTGAGAACTTTCTAGATCTATTGGTGCCAGAAGTCATTTAGGAAAAGGCTGCAGGAAGCAAGTGAGCTTCCTGGAGGCAGCCCACTCCTTTTTGCATGGCCTGTGATGGGCAAGTCCTGGAGGAACCAAACCCAGGGATTGTGACCCAGAAGTGCTTCTTGCTGCTGATATGCCTTTTCCATGATGTTATTACTGTGTTTCTCAAATATCTGGAAGGCATGGAGAGGCACTCATTGTTGTTTTCTGGATATTAACCCACTCTGGGAGATTTTCTGCAAAATCAATATGAAGATGTATTTTCATTAAATCATGCTGCTCAGATGAATTAAAGAGTTCATAATTCCTGATAATGATTTTGTAGAATTCCTGATAATTCCTGATTTGATTCAAGTAATTTTAAACCCTCCTGCAGTATAGCAAGAACTACTAGAATGTCTGTGAACTCCGTGTGTCAGGTACATAAATTGAACCAGGAAGAGAGATAGGATTGGGACAGATTTATGAACTAGGAAAAACATTTACTCTAAGGTTAAGTCCATAAATGGCATCACGGGTCCTGGTATGCACCTTAATAAATAAAAACTATTGCTTTAAACTTTTAAAAAACACAGTAATGATAGAGAGCTGAGGAATGTCTAAATAGGTCTGGGTCTTGATGAAAGGCCATGTAAACAATTCTGTCGTAACACCATAACCTTATTGACTTATGACATGGACTGTTGTATGAGCTCACATTGAACTTCTGGAATGTAAGAATTTTTAGTTAGGTACAAATTTTAATGAGGAATTTTTTTTCTACTGACATGAAGACTTTGTATTAGGTAGTTTATAAAGACTGAAGACAAAGTTTAAAGTTATTGGAGCTTGCTGGAGTTTGCTTTATCTACCAGTTGTATATCTGTATATCTGTATATATGCATATATACATCTATGTGTATATGCATGTATATATGAATGTGTGTGTCACTGAATGACTGATTTTCTATCTGTATGCATGCATGGATGTATATATGTAAGTATGTTTATGTATATATGATGTTTGTGGGAGCTCTGTTTGTTTTATCCACTGAATGTGAATGTGTGAATGTATGTTTTCTTTTTTGTTTCTCTTTCTCATTGGTTCACAAAGAGTTAAAAATAAAACAAACAAAAATCCCAGAGCTCCCTGCTGTCTGACTGTGCACATGGTCTCTGAGTTAAAGAGTCTGGAGTTTTTTGCAGGCTCAGATAATTAAGTTTTATATTTTCAGAGAAATTCTGAGGAGTAATTAACCATCTGACCCTGTTTCCGTCTTCCCAGTCTACCCTGAACGTGCCAAAGCTGGCCTTTGACATATTGGTATAAACAAAAATTTAGAGCAAAGTTGATATTTCAATCATTCAATTAAACAACATCATCAACAACAACTGCAGGGCCTATGACTTCCCAGCCATGGATTTTTAACTGGTTTTGTTATTATATTGTCAGCCATTAAATTTCCTTCTGTATAGGATGCCTCAAGACCAATTAGAAAGCACTTGATTACCACTTAGCAGTCATGTTACTCTATCGACAACAGGAACATCATACCTAGCAAGTCAGTATTGCAGAAGGCAGGATCCAGTGTTAAGTATTAGCAATGGTGTTTGTGCCCCAGTAGCCATTACAGCACTTTCTGTCATTGTGAAATCTATCCAGGACAGAGGAAGTTTTTTAATCATTTTTCTATTTTTGCAAATATCTTGCAATTATAGGCACAGGTCCTTACCATACAGCAATATAATCAAGGCCAATGTTAATAGTCTGTGTTGTTTCAGAGAACCTCAAGACCAATAATGTATAGGAAATTGTCTCATAAATTTTACTTTGATTTGATTCAATAACTCCTGTTTTAGCTAGAGTTTCTATTGCTATGAAGAGACACATGATCAAACAAACTTTTTAAAGAAAAATACTTTGTTGGGACTGGTTTACAGTTTCAGAGATTTAGTCCATTATCATCATGACATTATACAGGCAGACATGGTGCTGGAGAAGCGGCTGGGAGTTCTACATGTTAATCTGCAGGCAGGAGAAGCAACTGTCCATCAACACTAGGTATAGCTGGACCATAGCAGGTAGCATTTGAACTCTAGTTTTTCCTTTAATTTGCGTAGGCTTTTTCATACATTCTTTGATTGGTTAAGTTTGCATTCACTCTCTTTCCTCTTTCATCTCCCTAAATCCACTCCTGTTTAATTTCCTAAATCTCCATGTTTGAGCTTTTCATTCTTTTCACATATTTACCACTTTTACTTAAAAAATAATTGAAGAGATACTGAGTCAGTTTTCTCTGTTTTTAAACATAAGATTTCAATAGACACTATTTCAGAAACTGCTCAAAACAATCCTTTAATTTACTTACTGTAATTTTGTAATTGTTATTATTGAAGAAATTGAAATTCTAATAATTGATGAAGTTGATCACTTATTTTGAATAAGTATAAACAGCAGAAATATCAAATTTAAATTGCTAATGTTACATAGGTCACAAAGTGTTCTCTCTAATATTGACTGATTTGAGATAATAATAACTTTTTGTCAGTTCATCTCATATTCAGAAAGACTGACATAAATGCCTAGGCCATTACTCAATATAGTCAGATGCTAGTTTGCCTAATGTACATGATAATACAGTGAGATAACATGTTTATTTAGACCAAAGTTTTATTCACCTGCCATGTACATACCAATTAGTGTTAGAAATAAAAATGATACAGAAATTTGAAATGATCTATGCTAATCCCAAATGTGTAAAACAGAGCTTAAAATTTTAATTAAAGCTTGATTAAAGTTTAATTAAATAAGTTAATTATGGTCATGATTTATTAATTTGGATGATGATCACAATACAAACCTAGGGTATTTTGGTATTATGTGAATCGCATTTTGTTTTTCAATTAACATGTAGACACTATAGGAGAGTTGAAATGTACAATATATTTGGATCACATGAATGGTTTAGGAAAGGGAGCTATATTGTGTATTTTTCAATAACTGAATACAAGTAATGTAAAACTAGCATATGTTTACAATTATATGACACTGAAAACATACATATGAAAAACATTACACATATTGAACAAGCTATATTTTGAAATACATATACATTTTATATATATATATATGATGCTTTAGAATATAAGGTAGGAAAGGGAAGAAAGAAATTTAGTTATATTCTAAAAATAAAATAAAATAATAAAATAAAAGTATAACACTATATTTCATTATAATATTTCTCTTACATATAAGTATGGGTTTAAATCTTATCAGATGTGACTGTTACAAGTGACATAGAATGAAATGACTCCAAACAATGTTCTTCAATACCCATAAATAGTGCCTGAGTCATATAACTTCAGAAAGGCTTCTTTTTTTCTATTATATGGGAACAAATACAGAAACTCACAAGTGAACAATATGCGTAGTGAGAGATTTTGGAACACTCAGTCCCAAATGGAATATCTTTATCACCTCAAGACTCAGGAAGCTAAGTGGAAGAGAAGTAACAACGATATGAAGAATGAGAAGGTATGGAAGACTACAAGAAAATGGTGTCTTGTATGTTTATAGGCATCTCTTTCTTTAGGTTGGAGATGTTTTCTTCTATAATTTTGTTGAAAATATTTATGGGCCTTGGAGCCGAATTCTTTTCGTCTTCTACTCATATTATTGTTAGATTTGATCTTTTCATAGTGTCTCAGATTTCCTTTTTTTTAAACATTTATTTATTACTTCATTACATTTACATTGCCACCCCCTCTCTCCAACCCCTCCCAGGCCCTTCCTCTCACCCACTACCCCCTCTCCCACCCGTCACATCCCTCTGGTGTGGGGTGTTTCTGTTTATCAGTCCCCCTTGGTTCGTTAATCACATGAGATCTAAGAGCTTCCTCTTGCACAGAAGGCATACATTGCAGTTCCACTGGGGTGGGGGGTCCCACTGACAGGTAACCAAGTCCCTATTCCTGTTCTTTTGGGTCTATTGATTGTAGGATGGTTATCCTATGCTATAATGGCTAAAATCTAGTTATAAGTGAATATATGCCATCTGTATCTTTCTGAGTCTGAATTAGCTCACTAATGATGAGCTTTTCTAATTCCATCCATTTGGTTGCACGTGGCATGATTTCCTTGTTTCTGATAGCTGAGTAAATGTGCCACACGTTTTTTTATCCATTCTTCAGTTGAGGGACATCTGGGTTGTTTCCAGTGTATAGCTATTACAAATAAAGCTGCTATGAACATAGTTGAGGAGATGTCCCTGTGCAATAGTGAGTAATCTTTTGGATATATACCCAGGAGTGGTATGGCTGGGTCTTGAGGTAGAGTTATTTCAAGTTTTCTAAGATTTCTCCAGACTGATTTCCATAGTGGTTGTACAAGTTTGTACTCCCAGTAGCAATGTGGGAGTGTTTCCCTTTCTATGCAGCCTCACCAGCATATGCTGTCTTTTGAGTTTTTGATCTTAGCCATTCTGACAGAAGTGAGATGTAATCTCAGGGTGGTCTTGATTTGCATTTCTCTGACGATTAAGGATGTTGAGCATTTCTTCAAGTGTCTCAATTCCATTGATCAACTTGTCTGTTTCTGTACCATTACCATGCTGTCTTTATTATTATTGCTCTGTAGTATAGCTTGAAATCAGGGATGGTGATACCTCTAGATGTTGTTTTATTGTACAGGATTGATTTAGTTGTTCTGGATTTTTTTTAATTTTTCCATATGAAGTGGGGAGTTATTATATAGAGGTCTGTAGTCTGTAAAGAATTGTGTAGGTATTTTGATGGGAATTGCATTGAATCTATACAGATTTCTTTTGATAGGATGGCTATTTTTATTATGTTGATACTACCTATCCACAAACATGGGAGATATTTACATCTTCTGATATCTTCTTCAGTTTCTTTCATCAAGGACTTGACATTCTTGTTGTACGAGTATTTAATTTGCTTGTTTAGAGTTACCCCCAGGTATCTTGTATTGTTTGTGTGTATTGTGAAGGGTGTTGTTTCCATAATTTCTTTCTCAATCTATTTATCCTTTGTATAAAGAAGGGCTACAGATTTTTTGAGTTAATTTTGTATCCAGTCTTCTTGCTGAATGAGTCTATCAGCTATTTGAGTTCTCTGGTGGAATTTTTGGGGTCAATTACTTATACTATCATATCCTCTTTGAATGGAAATAATTTAACTTCTTACTTTCTGATTTGTATCAGGTTGATTTCAATTAGTTGTCTTATTAGTCTGGTTAGAATTTCAAGTACAATGTTGGAGTGGTATGAGAAGAGTTGTTATCCTTGCCTTGTCCTGATTTTAGGGGAACTACTTTAAGGTTCACTCCATTTAATTTAATGTTGGCTACTGGCTTAGTGTATATCACCTTTACTATTTCTAGGTATGGTCCTTATATGCCAGTTCTCTTCAAGACTTTTAGCATGAAGGGGTGTTGGATTTTGACAAATGCTTTTTATTCATCTAATGAGGTGATCATGTGCTTTTTTTTTTTCTCTCAGCTAGTTTATATGGTGGATTACGTTGATGGATTTTCATATGCTGAACTACCGTTGCCTTCTTGGAATGAAGTCTACTTGATACTTTTGATGTGTTCTTGGATTCATTTGCAAGTATTTTGTTGAGTATTTTAGAATCTATGTTCATGAGGGAAATTTGTCTGAAATTCTCTTTCTTTGTTGAGTCTTTGTGTGGTCAAGTATCAGGGTGACTGTTTGGCCCTGTTTCTTCTGTTTCTAGAACGAGTTTGGCCCTGTTTCTTCTGTTTCTACTTTGTGGAAGAGTTTGAAGAGTATTGGTATTAGCTCTTCTTTGAAGTTCTGGTAGAATTCTGTGCTGAAACCATCCGGCCCTGGGCTTTTTTTGGTTGGTATACTTTTAATGAATGTTTATATTTCCTTAGGGGTTATAGGACTGTTTAATTTGTTAATCTGATCATGATTCAGCTTTGGTAGGTGGAATCTATCAAGAAAGTTGTCCAGTTAGCTTAGGTTTGCAAATTTTGTGGAATACAGGGTTTTGCAGTAAGACCTAAAGATTCTTTGGATTCTGTCCATGTCTGTTGTTATTTCTCCCTTTTCATTTCTGATTTTGTTGATTTGGGTATTTTTTCTTCTGTACTTTAGTTAGCTTGGCTAAGAGTTTGTCTATTTTGTTGATTTTCTCAAAGAAACAACTCTTGGTTTCGTCCATTCTTTTATTGTTCTTTTTGTTTCTAAGTTGTTGATTTCAGCCCTAAGTTTGATGATTTCCTGCCATCTGCTCCTCTTTGGAGTGGTAATTGCTTCTTTTTTTTTTTTCTAGCTCTTCCAGTTCATCTAATATGAGCTGTCACAATATTCTTTTTTAAAACACTTAGTGCTATGAACTTTCCTCATAGCACTGCTTTTATTCCGTCCCATAGGTTTGGGTATGTTGTGCCTTCATTTTCATTGAATTTTAGGAAGTCTTTGATTTTCTTCTTTATTTCTTCCCTGAACTTCTTCATCAAGAAGAGAGTTTTTTTGTTTTTTGTTTTTGTTTCCATGAATATGTAGGCATATGGGTATTTCTGTTGTTGTTGAATTCCAGCTTTAATCCATGATGGTCTGATAAAATACAAGGGGTTATTTCAATTTTCTTGTATCTGTTGAGGCTTGCTTTGTGACTGAATATATGTTCAGTTTTGGAGAAGGTTCCATGAGGTGCTGAGAAGAAGGTATATTCTTTTGAATTTGGGTGAAATGTTCTATAGATATATGTTAGGTCCATCTGATTCATGACCTCTATCAGTCTCATTATTTCTCTGTTTGGCTTCTTTCTCGATGACCTGTCCATTGGTGTGAGTGGGGTGTTGAAGTCTCCCACTATTAGTGTGTGGGGATCGATGTAAGGTTTAAGTTTTAGTAGTGTCTCTTTTACAAATGTAGGTGCCCTTGTGTTTTGGGCATAGATATTCAGTATTGAGATGTAATTTTGATGAATTTTTCCTTTGACAAGTATGTAGTGTCCTTCCCTATCTTTTTTGATCAATTTAAGTTGAAAGCCTATTTTATTGGATATAAAGATGGTTACTCCAGCTTGCTTCCTGGGACCATTTGATTGGAAAACCTTTTCATAACCCTTTACTCTGAGGTAGAGACTATCTTTGCTAGTGAGGTGTGTGGGTGTTATTGACAGATCAATTCTGTAAGCTTATGTCTTTTTATTGTTGAGTTGAATCCATTGATGATGAAGGACATTAATGATCCTAGTTTGCTATTTCCTGCTATTTTGATGTAGGTAGTGGTAGTGCTTTTGGGCATTTCTTTTGGCTTAGCTGCAGTAAAGTTATTTTTGTCCTGTGTTTTCTTGGCTGTAGTTACCTTCTCTCAGTTGGAATATTCCTTCAAGGATCTTCTGTAGAGCTGGATATGTAGGTAGATATTGTTTGAATTTGGTTTTGTTGTGGAATATCTTGTTTTCTCCATCTATGATAATTGAAAATTTTGCTGGATAATGTAATCTGGGCTGGCACCTGTGGTCTCTTAGAGTTTGTAGTACATCAGACCATGCCCTCTGGCTTTTAAAGTTTTTGACAAATAGTGTGATGGGTCTGCCATTATGTTACTTGGCCTTTTTCTCTTACAGCTTTTTTTTTCATTATTCTGTATATTTGGGGTTTCAACTCTTATGTGGTGCGATAAATTTCTTTTCTGGTCCAATCTGGGGTTCTGTATGTTTCTTAGATCTTTGCCAGCATCTCTTTCTTTAGGTTTGGGAAATTTTCTTCTATGGTTTTGTTGAAATGTTTCCTGGTTCTTGGAGTCTGTAGTCTTCTCTTTCCTCTATGCCTATAATTCCTAGGTTCCATCTTTTCATTGAGTCCTTGATTTCTTGGATGTTATGGTGAGGACTTTTTTAGATTTCTCATTCTCTTTGGTTGATGTATTAATTTCTTCAATTGAGTCTTTCATGCCTGAGATTCCATCTTCCATCTCTTGTATCCTATTGATGACACCCATGCCTCTAGTTCCTGCTGTCTTTCCTTGGTTTTCCACCTCCAGGATAGTCTCTGCTTATGTTTTCTTTATTGTTTCCACTTCTAAAGTCAGGTCTTGAACTGTTTTATATATTTCCTGTTCCAATTTGGTTATCTTTGCCTGCAGTTTTTCAATAACTTTCTCTCTCTCCCATTCTTGTTTGACTTGGAAGTCTTTAAAGGAATTCTCTATTGCTTTCGGCTGTAGGACTGTGGCTTCTTGAGATTCTTTAAGGGATTGATTTTCTTCTTTTATGGACTTTATCATTTTCATAAGTATATATTTGTCATCATATTCTTGTATTTCACCTATGGTGGGATGTTCAGGGCTTGCTATATTAGTATGATTGAGTTTTGTTGGAGTCATATTTCCCTGACTCTATTCAGTTCTGTTCTTTTGCTGGCCTTTTGCCATCTGGTGTTCCTTAGTTGTTTGCTCCTGTGGCCTTCTGAACTTGGTGTAAAGGCAGAGCATTTTATGTCCTGATCACAAAGTGAGGAAGGCTGTACATTAAATTTTGTTAACTTCATTGTGAATATACTTTCAGAAAAATAGCATTAGATAGGCAAAAAATGAGTTCAAAGAAAATAAATAAGTAAAGGCAATTGAGCTTCATAATATGTGTAGATCTGAGTAAAGATACTGAAGGCAATAAATTGCCAGCAAGAAGAGTAATATGTTATAATTATGAGGGGTTCAGATATCACATTAAGCCAAAGATGGTATTAGTTATCCATAACTAATTGTGTTGTCCTACTGGAAGGCTTAGTCTGCTTACAAACAATTATAATAGATGGAAAGTTTGGGTATAAAGAAACTTATTTAGTTCAATCGCATATTATGAGTTCTATATTGTAGTCAAAAGCCTAATAAAATAAATTAAATAAAATGTGAGTATATAAATGTCTAAAATGAAGGAACTATCTTATAAGCTTTGAAGAAAATAATGGTAACATATTACAAATAAAGCTTTCTGTAAAGGCTTTATTCAATTTACATTGAGATAAAACTAAGCTTTACAATCTTAAAGAAATCTGGGGCTTTCTCCAAAATTCGGGGACCCATCAAGGCAGTGCATCAGGGCAGAAGATATTATCAAGGCTTTCTAATTAAAATATAAAATGGTCATTTACCAGAATACATCTCCAGAGAGAAACTAAGGATATCTGTTTCAAAATATTTTCTAGTAAAAATGTAGTTATATTTACAAATTGTTAATGCATTAGGTTCTTATATTCCTTCAGACATGCTTGACATGAGTTATTTATGTTATTATCTAATATTAAGTGTATATCTCACCAGAGGTGGTTTATATTTTTATTTCTAAAGTTTTTTGTTTTTACATTTATTTATTTATTTTAATATCCTATTCATAGCCCCCTTCTTCCTCTCCTCCCAATGCAATCCTCCCATTTTCTGCCACCAATCTCTCCTCCCCTTCTTCTCCCGAGAAGGAACCCCCCCTCCCACCAACCCTTGCCAGTACTTCATAGTGCATCAGAAATAACTGCATCCTCTGCCACTGAAGCCAATCAATGTAGCTTAGCTACGGGAAAGTTTTCCCACTATAGGCAACAGAGTAGATGTCAGGGATACTCCCCATTCTATTTGCTGCATGACCCATACAGAAACTCAAGACATTAAATGCCAAGAAACCAAATAATCCAATCAAAAAATGAGGAACAGAGCTAAATAGAGAATTCACAAAGGAGGAATTCCTAAGGGCTGAGAGACACTTGAAGAAATGCTCAGTATACTTAATTATCAGAGAAATGCAACTCAAGATGACTCTGAGATTCCATCTCACATCTGTCAGAATGGCTAAGATCAGAAGTTCATATGACAGCACATGCTGGGAAAGGTGTGAAGAAAGGGGAACCCTCCTCCATTGCTGGTGAGAGTGCAAGCTTGTACAACCACTATGAAGGTCAGTCTGGTGATATCTTAGAAAACTTGGAATAGCTCTACCTCAAGACCCAGCCATACCACTTTTGGATATACATCCATATGATTCCTCACCAAACCTCAAGGATGTTTCCTTATCTATGTTCATAGCAGCCTTATCTGCAATACCTAGAAAATGGAAACCACACAGATGTCCCTCAACCAAGGAGTGGAAAAAACAAAAAACAAAACAAACAAAAAAAATGGGTGCATCTACACAATGAAATACTACTCAGCAATCATGAAAAACGAAATCATGCAATTTGTTGCCAAATGGATGGAACAAGAGAAGCTCATCCTGAATGAGCTAACCCAGACTCAGAAGGATGCACATGACATCTATTCACTTATAGTAGGATTTTCGCCTTATAGTACAGGATAACTATACTAGAGCCAATGCACCAAAGGGAACATGAACATAGACTTTGTTTCCTATCAATAGACACTTTGCCCCAGTGGTGCTGCATTGTAGGCCCCCAGTGTGTGAGGAGGCTCTTGGCCCTCAAATGACTGTTGAACTAGGTCAGGGGACTGTTATGTAAGGACACTCCACTCCACAGGAGTGGGATGGAAGGGATAGGGGGTAGATGGTGGGAGGGCAGGACTGGGAGGGGTGAAAAGGGGGCACTGTGATGGACATGTAACCTGAAGTAATAAACAAATATTAAAAAAAGACCAAACTGTCCATCAGTTCCATGAGTGTAGGGAACCTGGTTTCAGTGCATGAATGCTCTTTGGTTTATGATTTAATCCCTTTCAGCCCCCATGGGCCTGTGTTAGCTGGCTCTGTTAGTCTTCTTGTGTTGTTCTTACCCCTGTCTTGTGCATCTGTCCTTACTTCAACACTTCCACAAGACTCCCAGGTCTGTGTCCAATGTTTTGCTCTGGGTATCAGCATCTGATTCAATCCTTTGTTGGGTGGAGCCTCTCAAAGGACAGTCATGCTAGACTCCTGTCTACAAGCATAGTGGAGTATCATTAATAATGTCTGAGGTTTGTTCTCTCCTATAGGTTGGGACTCAGGTTGGTCCAGCTATTGACTGGTCATTCCCTCAAATTCTGTTCCATCCTAATCCCTGCACATCTTGTAGATATGGTAGATTTGGGGTCAAGGGGTTTTTGGATAGGTTGGTGTCCCGCTATCTCCACTGACAATCCTGTATGACTTTAGGAGATGACCATTTTAGTCTCTGTATCTCCTGCTGCTATGATTCTCAGAGTTACCTTTATATCCTCAAAGGAATCTACCCTGTCACAGGTCTCCAGTTTGACCCAGAAATCCAGCTCTCAGCAGTTTTCCTTCTCTCCAGCCCTACCACCTCCCTTCCCTGCTTTTCTCATTTGATCCCTACCCAAAATCCCTTTCCCACCCAGTTCCCTCTTTTCATCTATTTCTGATGTCTATATTTTTCCATGTCTATGTAAGATTCAAGCATTCTCCCTTGAGCCCTCCTAGTTACTTAGCTTCTTTGTATCTGTGGATTGTAATATGACTATCCTTGTATTGTATGACTAGTATCCACTTATAAGTGAATACATACCATCGACGTCTTTCTGCGTCTGGATGTTCCAGCCATTTACCTGCACATTTCATGATTTCCTTGTTTTTAATTACTGGGTAGTATTCCATTTTGTAAATGCACCAAATTTTCTTTATGTATTCTTCATTGAGGAACACCTAGGTTGTTTCCAGGTTTTGCTATTATGAATAAAGCTGCTATAAACATAGTTTAGCAAGTCTCCTTGTGGTATGATGGAGTATCATTAGGGTATATGCTAAGGAGTGGTATAGCTGTGTCTTGAGGCAAAACTATTCCCAGTTTTTTCAGAAGCCACCAGATTGATTTCCAAAGTAGTTGTGCAAGTTTGCATTACTACTAGCAATAGAGAAATGTACCCCTTGTTCCAATTCTCAGCAGCATGTGCTATCAATTGAGGGTTTTTTTTGTTTGTTTGTTTTGTTTTTATCTTAGCCATTCTGATTGATTGGGTGTAAGATAGAATCTTACAGTAGTTTTGATTTTCATTTCCCTGACTAGTAAGGATATTGAACATTTCTTTAAGTGCTTCTCAGACATTAGAGATTCCTCCGTTTAGAATTCTTGGTTTAGCTCAGCACTCCATTATTTTATTGTGTTATTTGTTTTGCTGGTGTTTAACTTCGTGTGTTCTATATATTTTTGGATAATAGTGACCCATAAGATATAGGGTTGGTGAAGATCTTTTCCCAACTTTAGGGCTGCCGGTTTGTCCTATTGACAGTGTCCTTTGCCTTACATAAGCTTTTCAGTTTCATAGGTTCCATTTAGTAATTGTTGATTTTAGCACCTCAGCTATTGGGGTTTGGTTCAGGAAGTTGTTTCCTGTACCTCTGCATTTAAGACTATTTCCGACTTTCTTTTCTATTAGATTTAGTGTATCTGGATTTATGTTGAGGTCTTGGACTTGACTTTTGTGCAGGGTAATAAATAGTATGTTTGAATTCTTTGACACACATTTATACAGTTAGACCAGCACCATTTGTTGAAGATACTATCTTTTTTCCATTGTTTAGTTTTTGCTTTTTTGTCAAAACTCAAGTGTCCATATGGGTGTGGATTAATTTCTGAGTTTCTATTCAATTCCCTTAATCAACCTGTCTATTTTTATGTTAGCATCATGTGATTTTTATTACTATTGCTTTGTAGAGCAACTTGAAATCAAGGATAGTGATATCTCCAGAAGGTCTTTTGTTGTACAGGATTGTTTTCACTATCCTAGGGTTTTTATTTTTCCATATGAAGTTGAAAATTGTTCAAGGTCTGTAAAGAATTGTGTTGGTATTTTTATGGGAATTGCATTAAATTTGAATTCTGCTTTTGGTAAGATGGTCATTTTTACTATGTGAATCCTACTAATCCATGAACATGGAAGATCTTACAATCTTCTTTTATCTTCTTAAATTTCTTTCTTCAGAGACCTGAAGTTCTTGTTATGCAAGTCATTCACTTGCTTGGTGAGAGTTATGCCAAGATATTTTATATTATTAGTGGCATTTTGAAGGGCGTTGTTTTCCTAACTTCTTTCTCAACCCATTTATCACTTTTGTAAAGGACAGCTACTGATTTTTCTTTTGAGTTTATTTTGTACCCAACCACTTTGATGAGGCATTTATCAGCTGTAGGAATTATGTGGTAGAATTTCGGGATCACTTATGTATGCTATCATATCAACTGAGAATAGAGATATTTTGAATTCTTTCTTTCCAGTTTGTATCTCCTTGATCTCCTTTAGTTGCCTTATTGCTCTAGCTAGAGTTTCAAGTACAATGTTGAATAGATATGGAGAGATTGGATAGCCTTACCTTGTCCCTAATTTTAATAGAAATGCTTTCAGTTTCTCTCCATTTAATTTGATCTTGGCTATAGGCTTGCTGTATATTTATTTTATTATGTTTCTTATATTTATTATATTATATACTTTTATTAGGTATGAGCCTTGTTTCCCCAATCTCCACAAGACAGTTATCATGAAGGGTGTTGGATCTGTCAAGGCTTTCTTAGCATCTAATGAGATTGTCACAAGATTTTTTTTCTTTTAGTTTGTTTTTATGTTGGATTACATTGATGGATTTTCATATGTTGAAAATTCCCTGCATTCCTGGGATGAAGCCTATTTGATCATATTGGATGATGCTTTATATGTATTCTTGGATTCCATTTGAAAGTATTTTATTGAGGACTTTTGCATCAATGTTAATGAAGGATATTGGTATGATATTCTTTCTTGGTTGAGGCTTTGTATGGTTTAGGAATCAAGGTGACTATAGCTTAATAAAATTAGTTTGATAACATTCCTTCTGTTTCTATTTTGTAGAATAGCTTGAAGAGTATTGATATTATTTCTGCTTTGATGGTCTGGTATTGCACTAAAGCCATCTTGCCCTGGGATTTTGTGTGTGTGTGTGTGTGTGTGTGTGTGTGTGTGTGTGTGTGTGTGATACTGTTGAGGGCTGCTTCTATTTCCTAGTGGTTATAGGAATATTAAGATTGTTAACCTGATCTTGATTTAACTTTAGTAAGTGGTATCTATCAGGGAAAATGTGTACTTCATTTAAATTTTCCAATTTTGTGGAGGATAGGCTTTTGAGATAAGACCTAATTATTCATTAGATTTCTTCCATGTATATTATGTCCCCCTTTTGATTTTTGATTTTGCTGATTTGGTTACTGTCTCTCTGTCTTTTAATTAGTTTAGCTCGGGGTTTGTCTAATTTGTTGATTTTCTCAAAGAAACAGCATTTACTTTTATTGGTTCTTGTATTATTCTCTTAGTTTCTACATTTTGATTTCAGCCCTGAGTTTGATTATTTCCTGTTGTCTACTCCTCTTTGTTGTGTGTTTGCTTCCTTTTGTTCTGGAGCTTTAATTTGTGCTGTAAATCATTAGTATGAGATCTATCCAATTTCTTTATAAAGACACTTAGTGCTATGAACTTTCCTTTTAATACTGCTTTCATTGTGTCCCATAAATTTGGGTATGTTGTGCCTTCCTTTTCATTCAATTCTAGAAAGTCTTTAGTTTTTTCTCTTTATTTCCTCCCTGATCCATCAGTCATTGAGTAAATCATTTTTCAGTTTCCATGAGTTTGAAGGTTTTCTATTGTTTCGCTTGCTATTGAGGTCCAACTTTAATCTATGATAGTCTAATAAGATACAAGGTGTTATTTTAATCTTCTTGTATCTATTGAGGCTTGCTTTGTGACCAACTATATGATCAGTTTTGGAGAAAGTTCCATGAGGTGCTCAGAAGAAGGTATAGTCTCTTGTGTTTAGGGAAAATGTTCTATAGATTCCTGTTAGGTCCATTTGATTCATAATGTCAATATATTTGATTATTTCTCTGTTTAGTTTCTGTCTTGTTTACCTGCCCATTGGTGAGAGTGGGATTTTGAAGTCTTCCACTATTAATGTGTGGGGTTTGATCTAAGCTTTAGTAATGTCTCTTTTACGAATGTGGGTGCCCTTGCATTTGGTGCATAAATATTCAGAATTGAGATGTGTTCTTGGTGAAATATTCCTTTGATGAGCATGAAGTGTCCTTTCTCTTCTCTTTTGATTAAGTTTGGTTGAAAGTCTATTTTATGAGATATTAGAATGGCTTCTCCTGCTTGTTTTTGGGTCTGTTTGCCTGGAAAACTTTTTTTTCCAGTCGTTTACTTTGAAGTAATATTTATCTTTGCTGAGGTGTGTTTCTTATATGCAGCTGATTGATGGATCATGTTTTCACATCCACTCTGTTATCCTGTGTCTTTTTATTGGGGAATTGAGTCCATTGATGTTGAGAGACTTTTAAGGACCAAAGATTGTTGATTCCTGTTATTTTGATGTTGGTGGTGGTAGTATGTTTATGTGTATTTCCCTTCTTTTGTTTTTGCTGCAGTGGAATTATGAATATCCTGTTTTCTCCTAGTTACACTCCTTGTGTTGGAGTTTTCCTCCAAGTATCCTCTGTAGGACTGGGTTACTGAAAAGATATTATTTAATTTTGGTTTGACTATCCAATATCATGTTTCCCCATCTATGTTGATTGAAAGTTTTACTGGGTGTAGTATTCTGGGCTGGCATCTGTGATCTTTTAGAGACTATATGATATCTTCCCAGGACTTTCTGGCTTTTAAAGTTTCTGTTGAGAAGTCTGGAGTAATTCCAATAAGTGTGTCTTTATGTGTTACTTGGCCCTTATACCTCGTGGCTTTTAATATTTTTTCTTTGTTCTGTACATTTAGTGTTTTGATGATTATGTGACACGTGACACGTAGATTTTCTTTTTTGGTCCAATCTATTTGGTGTTCTGCAAGCTTCTTGAACTTTTCTTTGACATCTCTTTCTTTATGTTAGGGGCATTTTCTTATGATTTTGTTGTAAATATTTTCTGGATCTTTGAGCTGGGAATCATCTTATTCTTCTATTTCTATTATTATTAGGCTTTGTCTTTTCATAGTGTCCCACGTTTCCTGGATGTTTGTTATAGAGTTTTTTTTTTAATATTTAGCATTTTCTTTCTTTGACCGACGTATCAATTTCTTCTTTTTTGTCTCCTATGGTTGACATGGAAGAGATGTCTCCTCCATCTCTTGTATTCTGTTGGTGATGCTTATGTCTGTAGATACTGTTCTGTTTTCTAGGGTTTTTTTCTATCTCCAGGGTTGATCAGTGTTTTCCTTATTGCTTCTATTTCTGTTTTCAGATCATGGACATTCTTCCCCTGTTTGATTCTTTTATTATTATTTTTCCTGTATTTTTTGAAGGAATTTATTCATTTTCTTCTTCAGTATGATTTTTTTCCCTGCATTTCTCTGAGGGATTTATTCATTTCCTCTTTTAAGGCCTTTATCACCATCATAATATCAGAAAGAAGGTCATTTTCTTGCACTTCAGGTGTGTTAGGATATCCAGGGCTTGTTGTTGTAGTAGGACAGCTCAGTTCTGGTGGTGCTGTATAGCCCTGAGTTTTTGGCTTGTATTCCTACACTGTCATTTAACCATCTGATTATTCCCGGTGTTGGTAGGCCTAGTGGTCCCTCATGATAGTGGGCCTCTGGGATTGAAAATAGAGCTTGGAGGCATAGATGGCAGTAGGCCTCTGGTTTTCCTGGGTGGTAGCAGGCCTCCGGGGATACAGTGAGTACTGGTAGTCCCTTATGTTTTCCAGCCTCTGTTGGGGTCTGATGTTTGTTGGATTCTGTGATTTCAAGTAGACCTGGTGGAACCTGATGTGTGCCAGGTTCTGGTGCTCCCTGATGGGTGCATGGCTCTGGTGTTCCTTGATTGTTGCCTGGATCTGCTGGTACCTGATGTCTACCTGGATCTGGAGTTGCAGGTAGAGGTGAGGCCTGGGAGATGAGATGGGGAGGGCAAGGGGCAGCCCTTACCACTTCAGGGTTCGCACAGTGTGACTTAGTAAGCAAGGAGTTGTGAGATGGGCCTCACCTGGTGGTCCATGATGGCTGACTGTGTCTGGGGTTGCAAGGAGAGATGGCCCCCAAGTGAGAACAGAAGATAAGGGGAGAGACTGAGGTGTTACAGGATTTGCCCGCACAACCTGGCAGGCAGGGAGTTGGGGGAAAAGACTCACCTGGTTGTTCCTGATAGTTGCCTGGTTCTGTGGCTGCAGGAAGAGTTGGTACCTGGGAGATGGGGGCAGAAGGCCAGGCGGAGATGGCACTGGTGGAGGGTTTGCCTGCACGACCCAGCAGGCAAGGGATTGGAGGAGGAGCCTAACCTGGGTGGTCCCTGATGACAGCTTAGTTCTGGGATTGCAATTATAGATGGAACCTGGGAGATGGTATGGAGAGGGCAAGAGGTAGATCGCAGAGCTCTAGGGTTTGCATGAAGGGCCAGGAATGCAGGGTTTGGAATAGGAGACTCACCTGGTGGTTCCTGATGGCTTTCTGGCTTTGTGATTGCATGTAGATGAGGCTCAGAGGCAACTGGGAGATGAGGCTCAGAGAGATAGTGGCAGACTCCACAGCTCTAGAGTTGTTTTTTTTTTATTAATTATTTTACTGACACATTCTTACATGTTTATGATGTATTCTGGTCACTCTAGCCCATCCCTCCTTTATTTCCCTCAGGCCATTGTACACCCCGACTTTTTCCTACTATTTTTCTTTCCTTCATTTCTTTTCATATTTCTTGTATTCCTCTAGGTTTGACAAAGGTCTTTTGTGTGTAGTTGGAATTGGAACAATCTTCTGGAGACTATTAGATTTGTTAGTGGTGACATCGCTAAGGATATTGAATATCAATCTTCTATAGTTGGTCAGTAGTCAGTGGCTTAGTTGCAAAATATAGAAACTCCCGAGCTCCTCCTCCATTCCTGAATGACTGCTGAGAGGGCATGTCTTTTGCAGAAACAGTGAACACACACATACCTATTTTTACTTCAAGGCAACATTGGATTTATCATGTTCAAGGGATTAAATTGCATAGCTCTTCATACTGTTTTTAGCTCTAATGTTTTTTTTTTTCCTTTTTGTCCACAATTGTCTTAGTTACATTTTCTACTTCTGTGATAAAACAGCATTGAAAAACAACAAACAAAAACAACTGAGAAAGAGTTTGTTTCATCTTGCAGATGAAGTCTGTCATTTAGGGAAGTCAAGACAAGAACTCAAGGCAGGGACCTGAAGACAAAGTTCTGCTTAGTTGCTGGTTATCATGGATTAATCATCCTGTTTCCTTACTGCACCCCTAGACCCAAAGCCTAGGAATGGTACAACTTACAGTGAGCTTGCCCCTTCAGTATTAATCATCAGTCAAGAAAAGACAATACAGACTCATCTGCAGGAAATGTTATGGTGGCATTTTCCCAACTAAGAGTGCCTATTCCTAATTTACTATAGTTTGCATCAAATTACATAAAACTATCTAGGATAAATAAACACTTATCAGTTTGGCACACTAACATATCACTTGCTAAATCAGAATCTTATCATTCTTTCTTTACCACCAAGATCTCATATTAATAACAGCATTACAATGTGACATCTCAGCTTTTGAAAGTCGCATTGTTTTGAAACTTCAAACCATTTTAAGGTTTTATCTTTCAAAAGTATCCAAAATATGTGTATATTTCACTAAAATTTCACAAAATTTTCACTAAAATTTCAAAATCTCTCTTAAATATTCATAGATGCTATAAAACTCCAAACCCTCTTTAAAAGTTCAGTTTTTCAATTCTGGGCTCCTGTAATATCAGCAATAAGTTAAATATTTTCTTAATCTAAAAGAGGATAATCAGAGTAAAGTCACAGTGAATAATGAAAAATCCAAATTTCAAAAGTTTAAATAATTTAATATCTAATGCCTAAAATTCACTCATAATTTTCTGGGCTCCTCCAAAGTGTATGGGTTACTTCTCTTTCTACACACTCTACTGCACACATAACTCTAAAAATCTCTCTAATTCATTCAAAGTATATATAAAATATCCAAAGTTTCTTAACTGTAGGCTAGTTTAAATTCAAAATAAGTTAAATGCTTTCTTATTTCAAAAGGGAAGAGGCTGGGCATAGTCAAGAACAAATCAAAACAAAATCCAATGTCCAATAGTGTAAATTTTACTATCACAATTCTGAAGTCTACTGACAATTTGTCTTCTTCCAAAAGGCTTGCCCTGGCACACACACAGATAAGGCATTGCATTGTGAGATATCTATCTGAGCACAGGATTGCTTGACCCCACCTCTGCTACTGCTGTTGGTGATCATCCTATGATGCTTCTTCTTCAGAATTCTGGCTACTACAATACAATTGGGCTGCATCTTCTCCAATTGCCTGTACTAGGCATCCTTCAGTGATGCTAACCCTGCCACATGGTGGCAGATCTCAAATTTCATTATGAAAAATTTAATTCTTAGACTTTGACTACAAATAAGGCTGTGTCCTCACAAGTGACTCTTCCCAACCTCTCTTCAGGATCTACAGTCTTAACTCATAGCAGCAAGAGTGGGTTAGTCCCTATCACCCCTTCATGCCTTCAAGATCAGTACCACTTGGATGACTCACATTACCAAGTTTGGTTACAAATCATTAGTTACAGCTTTAGGGCTCTCTGTTTGCTCTGTAATATGAAACTGAGAAAACAATTCCCAAAAGATTTTGTATCAATGATGTTTGTTTTTTAAAATCTCAAGTGATTCTACATCTTCAGCTAACTACCATCCATTGCCCAAAGACAAAGTTTTACTCCAGTCAAGTTGATCTCTTGCTTGTTTCAACTGAATCAAACTTGAGCACACCAGACACTACAGAAATATGAACTTAGAAGGCAGAAATTCAAGACAGGAACTTGAGGGAAGATTTGGTGCTGAGGTCAAGGAGGAACATTGTTTGCAGGCTTAGTCACAAAGGTTTTCTCATCATGCTTTCTTATACATCTCAGTACCACTTGTCCAGAGTTGTTACCACCTTCAATGACATGAACCCCCTCAATGTAATAACTAATGATGAAAATGCACTATGGACTTGCCTTCAGGCAAACTTTATGAAGTAATTTGATTAATTGGGTGTCCCTTTTCCCAAATGACTCTAGCTTTTATCTGTTTGACACAAAATTAGCTAACACAACAATCTACCATAACCTATTTGGTGCCAAGGTTTTATCTGTTAGGAAATTACTTTTGAATAAGTGTAACTTATATGATTTTTAGTGTTTCTTTTAAGTAATCAACTCTATTCAAGCCATGATATATTTTTGGTAAAAATTGTTCTCTTTATATTTTCTTTTTTTTAATGTATTTTCATTTTATGTGAATGTATGCTTTGCCTGCAGGTATATATTTGTACTGAATGTATTCAGTGTTAAAGAAGACAGAAGAATAAGTCATGGCCTCTAGTTTCATATGGTTGTTAGCCATCATGTGATTCAGAGAACAAAACCCTAATCCCTACAAAGAACGATAAATTCTGTTAAACACTTAGCCATCTCTCCAGCCCCATCATATATTATAAGTGTGTTGTTTTTCTTATACATAAAGTGAGAAATATGTATACCAATTGTAGTAAAAAACAGCAAAAATATTTATATGAAGTTAAAATATCAAACCCAGAAATTAGTCTCTGATGTATTTAATAAGTTAATAAATATTTACTTTTTTAAAAAATTGTAAACAAAGACATCAATAAAGGTATTGTCAAAAAATAAATAACTCAGGCATATTAAGATAAAACACTATATAATTATATTTGAATAAAATTAACATATAATGGATTATTTGTGGCAAGAGATTTAGAAGATTTTCCCCTCACTCACATAACAGTATACACATGAACAGTATGGATTTTTTTATTCATTTTAAGACTTATTTATTATTAAATAATGATTTATCAGCCTTATTTTATATAGTAGCCATTTAATCATAGTCTACTTGTCTTTATAGTTTAAAGGCCAAATTAGATGAGAAACCAAAAGCAATTTACTTAACTATTTTTAAAGTACACTTTCAGCAGATTGTGATTTGGAGAAATATTTGTCTTTCATATTTAATTTCAATTTAAAAACATTGGCGCCTACTTTTGTGGCTAAGGGAACTATGCAGAAAAGGAGGCAGAAAGATTATAAGAATCAGAGAGGATGAATGACACCAGGGAAACAAGACCTTCCAGACATAAAAGGACTGACGTACATAGAACTCACGGAAACAGTGAAAATATGCACTGGGCCTGCACAGGTCCAAGCTAGATGTCATCCAAGATTCTGAGAAGGGAAGTAGATATAAGCTCCATCTCTAACCTGGAAGTTAACTTTAATTAAGAATTATTTGCAAAGAAAAATTAGTTTGCTCCAATGGAGTTACAGAATGTATAAAACCACACTTAATGGCAGGTCCTATTCTCCAGGAGTATATAGCCAACACCAATACATGTACACACAGACACACAGACAGACAGACACACATACACACACACAAAACCCATAAAATCAGAAACTATAATATACAAGCAAAAGACTAATATGACAAAAAATGCCAAAACAAGTAATATAAGGCAAACAACCTCTATAAATAACACTGAATTTGTTTGTGAGTAAGAGAGAGAGAAATAGAGAGGGGGCGTGAGAGAGGGAGGGAGGGGGAGAGAGAGAAACCATTTCAATATGTTTCTTATATTTTTTGGGGTGCTGTAGTATTATTTGTTTTATAATACTGGGTTGCTCATTTGTTTTTACTTTCCTATTTACTTTCCTAATGGAGAGAAAAAAGAAGACACAGAGTGAAAGTTTGGGAGAGATATATAAGGAACATTGGGAAGGGAGGGAAACTATGGTCAGAATATATTTCATGAAAAAATACTTTTAAGATAAAAAGAAAGACTGTTGGGAATTGAGCACTTATTAAATATCTACAATGAACTTTAAAATACCCTTTTGACATCAGCAATGTTAAATTTGTGATGCCTGGCATTTAGACTATGATTTACATTACTAGTATAATTTTAATTCCTGTAAAATGAATCACATAGAAAATTCATCACCTGTAATGAGCCATACTAAAGTGAAGATATTGTCTTGGTTACTCTCCTATTGTTGTGAGGAGACCCTATCCCCAAGTCAACTTACACAATAAATCATTTTGTGGCCTTGTAGATTCACAACCATCATCATTAGGAGCCTAGTTACAGCCAGGGAGGCAGCGGAAATTAGAGCAGTAGTGTAGAGTTCATACCTTATCAGCAAATTGAGGAGAGAGAGACAGAGACAGAGACACAGACAGAGAGAGGGGGATCTTTGAGACTTTTGAAACCTCAAATCCTACACCCAGTGTACGTCTTTTTTTTTTTTATATTCTTTTTGAAAATATTTATTTATTACTTCAGGTTACATCTCCATCTCAGTGTGCTCTTTCCGACCATCCTAGTCCTGCCCTCACACCTTCTACCCCCTATCCCTTCTATCACACTCCTCTGGAGTGGAGTGTCCCTACATAACAGTCTCCTGCCCCATTTCAGCCGTCATATGAGGGGCAAGAGCCTCCTCATACACTGGGGGTCTTCAAGGCAGCAACACTAGGGCAAAGTGTCTTATTGACAGGAAGGAAAAAAAAAGTCTATGTCCTGTTCCCTTTGGTGCGTTGGTTGTAGTATAGTTATCCTGTACTCTATAGGTAAAATCCGACTGTAAGTGAATTGATGTCATGTGCATCCTTCTGAGTCTGGGTTAGCTCACTCAGGATGAGCTTCTCTAGTTCATCCATTTGGCTGCAAATTGCATGATTTCATTGTTTCCATTGTTTCTGATAGCTGAGTAGTATTCCATTTTATAGATGTACCACAGTTTTTTATTCCATTCTTAAGCTGAGGAACATCTGGGTTGTTTCCAGTTTCTAGCTATTACAAATAAGGCTGCTATGAACATAGGTGAGGAAATGCCCTGTGGTTTAGTGAGGAATCATTTGGATGTATACCCAGAAGTGGAATGACTGGGTCTTGAGGTAGAGCTATTCCAAGTTTTCTAAGATTCCACCAGACTGATTTCCATAGTGGTTGTACAGGTTTTCACTTCCACCTGCAATAGTGGGATGTTCTCCTTTCTCCACAACATTGCCAGCATGTGCTGTCATATGAGTGTTGATCTTAGCCATTCTGAGAGGTGTGAGATGGAATCTCAGAGTAGTCTTGATTTGTATTTCTCTGATGATTAAGGATACTCAGCATTTCTTCAAGTGTCTCTCAGCCATTAGGAATTCCTCCTTTGTGAATTCTCTGTATATCTCTTTTCCCCATTTTGTGATTTGATTAATTGGTTTCTTGGCATTTAATTCCTTGAGTTCTTTGTAAATTTTGGATATTAGCCTTCTGTCAGATGTGGGGTTGGTGAAGAATTTTTTCCCAATCTGTAAGGTTATCATTTTATTTGAATGACAGTGTCTTTTGCCTTAAAGAAGCTTTTCAGTTTCATGAGGTCCCATTTATTGATTGTTAGTCTTAGATCCTGAGCTGTTGGTGTTCTGTTCAGGAAGTTGTCACCTGTGCCTATGAGTTTGAGGGTTTTCTCCAATTTCTCTTCTAGTAGATTTAGTATGTCCAGCCTTATGTTAATGTCTTTGATCCATTTGGATTTAAGTTTTGATTAAGGTGATAAGTGTGGGTCTAATTTCACTGTTTTACATGTGAACATCCAGTTGGACCAGCACCAATTGTTGAAGATTCTGTCCTTTTTCCATTGTACAGTTTTGGCTTCTTTGTCAAAAATTAAGTAACCATAGGTTGTGGGTTCATTTCTGGATCTTCAATTTGAATCCATTGATCCACTGGTCTGTTTCTATACCAGTACCATGCTGTTTTTTATTACCATTTCTATGTAGTACAGCTTGAAATCTGGGATTGTGATACCTCCAGATGTTTTTTTTTCTTTTTTAAAGGATTGATTTAGCTATTCTGAGCTTTTTGTTATTCCATATGAAGTTGAGAATTGCTTTTTCCAGGTCTATAAAGAATTGTGTTGGTATTTTGATAGGAATTGCATTGAATCTATATATTGCTATTGGTAGGATGGCCTTTTTATTATGTTGATCCTACCTATCCATGAACAAGGGAGATCTTTCCATGTTCTGATGGCCTCTTCAATTTCTTTCTTCAAGGACTTGAAGTTCTTATTGTACAGGGCTTTTATTTGCTTGGATAGAGTTACCTCTAGGTATTTTATATTGTTTGTGGCTATTGTGAGGAGTGTTGTTTCATTTCTTTCTCAGCACATTTATTTGTCGTAAAAAGAAGGGCTTCTGATTTTTTGAATTAATTTTGTATCCACGCACCTTGCTGAAGGTGTTTATCAGCTGTAAGAGTTCTCTGGTGGAATTTTTGGGGCCACTTATGTATACTATCATATCATCTGCAAATAGGGATAATTTGACTCATTGGTTTCCATTTTGTATACCCTTGATCTTCTTTAGCTGTCTTAGTGCTGATATACCTCTTTCAACAACACCATACCTCTTAATCCTTCCTAAAAACATTCCACCAAGTAGGGAACCAAGTATTAATATGCATTATCCATTATCTGATGGTTCCATTCTAATCAAATCCGCCACACACAGTGACAGAAAATTCAGACAAAGACAGCCCTCAACATTAATGCCCAATTATTGAAGTCAGTGTTTTCTTGTTATTATAATTTCTGACTATTAAAAAGGTTTTTCAAACTATTGAACAATATGTTTTACCTAAGATGGCATGGTTGTTAAGTGGAAGTCTTGGGAGAATTTTCCTCTAGAAATCTGTGATATTTCAATTTACACTAATAAGTAAAATGACATGTGAATACCGAACTAAGAGGGGGTTGATACATGGAGACACCCCACACTGGAGGCATGGGAGAGGTGGAGAGGTGGTAGAGGGTGGGAGGGACCGGGAGCGGGTAGAAGAAGGGGTTGGCAATCGAGATGTAACAAAGTTTTAAATAAATGTTTAAAAACCCATAGAATAATATATGTAGAGAAAGCAAACATTAGTGAAAGAGATATGCAAATAATTTGTGGCATAAATAAGTTTATTAAGAAAAACAATGCCAAATAAATAAATTAGAATATTTTTGGCTTCCTTTAGATGAAATATACTGTAATATCAGGAAGTATATTTGATAATAGATTATTATTTGTATAATTCTCTATACAATCATTATATATCCTATATAAATTATTAGTATTGTGCAGTTTCTTTATTAAATATTGTAATTCAAATAACAGTAAAACCATTTCAGTTAATGAAGAAAAAAATATTTGTATTTTCAAACATTGTTTTGGCATAAAGGGCCATATCATTCTTTTGAGTCTTCATATCACGAAAAGTCCTGTGTGATCACAGTTTTACCAAAACTTCACAAAGTTTTTCCGTTACTTGATTTAAATTCTTTAATACCAGTATATTTTATAATCACCGTGTGCTAGCTACAAGAATTTTTTTTGCTAGCTACTATATGTTTAGTCAGTGCTTTATAACCAGCTAATATATACTTGGAAATACTAATTTAAAAAAATACAATATATGAATTCATTTCCAAAAGAAAGAATTATTATTTCATTATATCTGTGACAAACTTTATACTTTATAAAATTCAGACATGGTTCTATTATCAAGCCTGCACTGTACTAGAACTCACTATAAAGAAGTTGGCCTCAAACTACTTATCCTCCAGTCTCAGTACCTCAGAATTAGAGATATGCACCATTACAAGCAGAAAATACAAATTTTATACTGGTGACTATAACTCAATTCTGACATTTTCATAAAATCTAATTAACTAATACTTAAGACTTACTGTATTAATATATTCATAGTTAAGGCCAAAATATGCTATGGGGTAATTCTATTTATTCAGACATCTTTTATTAAAATTTCTTACATAGTTGTTTGAGTCAGGTCTCAGATAGCTCATCATATTCAGTGTTTAAAAAGTGCCTAGGTTAGCAAATCTAAAAGTGAAAAATCAATGATTATTTCCTCTTCTTTTATTGCAAATCATACTATAAAAAACTGTAGCAAATAAAGTAATGTTGGGAAGCTCTTCCTTACTGAATGTTTTTTGTATACATTATAATTAAAAGCATAACATTTATTGTTTTGGGCATATCTAAATTGGTATATTTTTTCTTGTTTTCCTCCTTCAGTGAAAAGTTGAATTTAGCATTAAAATATTAAAAAATAGATCATAAATCAGCTTTCATTGAAATGAAATAGCAGCTCTCCAAACATCAAATAAGAAACTGTTCACATGTCTTGCAGAGCATGACCAGAAAATCACAGGAAGTGTCTTTCTGATTTTGATATAAAAAAAGATAGTGAAGGATCCCTTAACCAATTTGCTTTTGTAAATGTCTTTTGGTTTCTCATAAATTTCTGTTATAGCACGATAGTGACCTTTTCTTTATTTTGAGTAAAAAGATAGAATTGCATATCAAATATCAATAAAATATCTATAAGTTATTATTGGTCATTTCACAAAAATAATAGAATATATTCAAATATATGCTTAGAAGACAACACACAATTTTTAATAGAAGCTATTATTTCACATGATAAATAACACAAAATTGCACAATTTATAAGTTATTAATTGTGACATTTGTATATTTAAATACATAGCAAATGTATATGAACATTCCTATAAAAACATATGTAGTTTGAAAAATGCATATATATTCATATGAATAACCATGTGTAGCTCTAAATTAATGAATATAGATGTATATGTTTCAGGGTTTGCTTGCATGATTGTGTCTCTATAAATATATAGAGTATGGATATATCATATAATATGTATTTAATGTAGATTAGAGGTACTTTAAGCTTTAAGTGAATAGCGTACGGAATTATGATAATTTTTTATTTTGAGTAAGTTAAAGGTTTAGCATTGAGGTAGAATCAGGATATCTACTCTTTCTGCATTATTGAACAAGTTTCCTGATATTTAGGATGCATTCATCTTTTGAAAAGTGTGGACATGAAATGTTCATTTTCTCAAAGCTTAGTATGATAGAGGTTAAGTAAGCTAATGAATGCAGATAAGGATATTGCAGCTTCTTCTTGTGGTAAACAGTCAATTAACATTGTACAACACATTTTATTCTAATGTGGCTTAATTATAACACTTTTGGGGAGAAATTATTATGCATTTGTATAGGGGAAATTTCAATTTAAAGGAGGTTGTAAACACATGTGGCTTCATTTTCAATTATTTTTCTTGAGTCACCTGAATATACATGATCCTAACATTTTTTAACACAGAAAACTTTTTTCTACTTCCTCTTCATAATCAAATTATCTTACATTATGCTTTATGACTTTTTCAAATAATTTAATTAATATTTTGTGTTAATTATTCTTTCAACTTACCATAAAACTGTCATTGGGTACTTTTGGCTTCTGCGAATGCGAACCTGGCAATGTGATACTGTAATCAACATTGTTCCATTGCTGAAAAGACAATTGCATCCTATAACTTCACTACTGGGGATACTCTTTTATTTACTTAATGCATCTTTTGAATTTGATCCCTAGCAATTCATTGTGACAGTGATTTTTTTTAACTTTCATATTAAATTGGATATTAACTGAAAATTCTATTTATTTTTGGCTCTTTTACATGACTTTTTATTCATTTCCACAAACACTAGTTTGGTGTTTGTGGGAAGACTGTCTGCATCAATATTTATCTTTTTTCTGTTTTTTAATAGTAGCTCACAAAGAGGTTAATATTCCTAAGTAAATTAATGTAATTATTCTCAATAATCATTTTGAATTATTAACTATCATTAACATTTATTATTAGTAGTATATCTGATAATGAATAATGAAGACCCAGAGTGCTGTTATGTTTGCATTACATGTTCTAGGCATTAATGTAACTGTTTGCATATTAATTAAAATATAGTTAACAGTGCTTGCTAACTGAACCGTATTTTGAACTATTTAAATCAACTAAGCAATCCATACAACTGATTAAATATATTTTACCTATGTGTTGTTGCACACTTATAATATCAAATCTAAGGAGGCTGAGGCAGGGTATTTGAAAGTTCAAGACCACCCTGAGCTATACATAAAGAGTTTGTATTAACTACTATTATTAATACTCAAAACTACTAACAAAGATAAATATTGAAATAAAATATTTATTTACAAAACTTGAAAAACAAACACAAAAAATTACCGCACAAATGATATTTATGTCAATTTGAATTAAAGATCAACTAATGGGGTTTGAGAAATTGCTCATGGGTAACACCTTTACTACCGTTCATGAATATGTGAGATTGAGTACTCAGAACTCAGTTCACAATGTTAGTAATATTTAATAAATATTAAATAATACTAATAATTAAGCCAGATTTTGCATGGTATTCCTTTGCTATTGACTACTGAGACTGTTTGTTGCTTCAAGAATCTCTACATGATTATTATAATTTACCTGACATTTAAGAGTTCCATTTCAAGTTGAAATGAACTACATTTTTCTTTATTTCCATACCTAAAAGTATGTTTTGAAAATTAAGTTTAGAGATATGTATTACCTACTAAAATCAAGTCTTATAGTAGGAATTGTTTGTATTATATTAACACTGATAAAATAACCAAAAGCTCTAGTCTATCTAGCTGTCATATTTATAGGGGAAATTGGAAACCAAACAGAAAAACTATATTCTTCAATGGATCAGTAGACATGTCTGCCAAGTTTCGTGTGTGTGTGTGTGTGTGTGTGTGTGTGTGTGTGTGTGTGTGTGTGTATTTGAATGAGTTTGTGTCTGTATGTGTTCATTTGTGTATGTGAATGCAGTAACATCCATAACAAGTTATGCCAGTGAAAGTGTGAATATTTTGAGTGTCAATGCAATCATACTTCTTAATCTAATACTAATTATCTTCATTAATTTTCTCTGTGTAGAACACAATAAACGGCTCACAACCTTCAAGGGATTATCTTATATCACTTAGGTTACAATCTCCCAAGAGGAAAACTTAGAATACAGATGTTTGATCTATGCCTCTGCCTGTTAACTGTGTTCTGAGTATTCAATCTCAGATATTCATGGACTCCAGCAAAGGTGTTACCCACTGAGCAATTTCCCTAAACCCATTACTTGACCTTTTAATGCAAATTGATATAAATATGATTTGTGTGATATTCTTGTGTTTGTTTTTGAAGTTTTTAAAATAAATATTTTATTAACTCTTTAGAAGTTCACATAATGTATTTTGATCACATTAACTTCCTACTCCTTGCCTAAGGCATCACAGATCTGCCCATGCTTCTTAATCACCCCAATATCCTGCAGTCCTTTTAAATTTAATATCTGACCCAATCCAATATTGGCTTTACATTTACTTCTGAATGTGTTTTTTCATTCACTTGACTTGGTTAAATTTGTGTTATAATGTTGCTTATAATAAAGTTTTGAAAAGCAAATGTGTTTTAGTCTAAAAGATTAAAATCGTAGGATAAATCTTGGAACAATTGTTTAGTATTACATTGCTTTGTATTTTTATGAAATGAATCTGTAGCAGAAGCTGAAATAATGTTGACTTTGATCATTAAAATTGTCTTGATTTTGCTAATAAAAATAAATTAATAGATTTGTTTGAGAACTACTCAGGGTATAACAACAATATACCTCCATAGCCATATTGATAACATGGATGGAGACATATGTAATATTAAGTAATATAATGATTAACTCCAATGTCTAGATTTTCAGAAGCATTGTTAAATAATGCATCATTTTATAGATTATAATTTTTAAATTGTTTCATGTTTCAACAAAACAGAGTAAAAAGTACAAAGATTACTCATGTATCTCCTGCCCCTGACCAACATACCTACTCTCCTCCATGATAAACATCTCAAACATCTTCACTAAAATTAATGAAATTTTCTGACACTTTGTTATTACCAAAGAATGGCAGTTCATATTATATTTCAGTACTTTACCTGTGCATTTTGTGAATTTAGGAGAAATGCATATTAACAGACTAGGTAGAATAACTGTTCTAAAAGTACTTTGCATTATATCAATTGAAAACTTTTGTCTAAACAAATTTCTTATCATATGTATCCTTTAGCTATTAAGTGACTTATTTTTAATGACATTAAAATTTCAATATAATTTCATTTCTTTATACAGCAATGTCAGTATTTTATTTCTTTATTATAGAATAGATGCTTAATAGCAATCATGATCATATCTTTTTATTAAATTAGAACATGAAAATGCTAGGAGGGAAGTCAACTTTCCTGGGGTCACAAAGAAAATGATGTGGATACCTTAAATGGATTATAGTATTTTCATCAATATTTAGTATATAATTATCACAGTGCATCATGAAATAGCTTTAAGTCAATGAATCTTGTGTCACTAACAACCTACTGAAGCTCCTCATTGTAAATGTGAGATTAACATAGCATTGCACTCATTTTTCATGACACTGTAAAATGGTACAGAAAAGACCCTGATTAAGTCTCAATTTGATATGTTAATGTCAGCAGAAAACAGTAAAAATATAAAAACAGAGAGAGACAAAATTATTTGTTTCCCAACACACTAGAATACATCTATTTTGTTAAAAATTAAGTGACCATAGGTGTGTGGGTTCATTTCTGGGTCACTGGTCTGTTTCTATACCATTACCATGCTATTTTTTATTACTATTACTCTGTAGTATAGCTTGAAATCTGAGATGGTGATACATCCAAATTTATTTATTTGTTTATTTGTTTATTTATTTATTTATTTATTTTTGTGCAGTGTTGAATTAGCTACTCTGGGTTTTTTGTTATTCCATATGAAGTTGATAATTGTTTTTTCCAGGTCTATAAAGTATTGTATTGGTATTTTTACAAGAATTGCCTTGAATCTGTATATTGCTTTTGGCAGTATAGCCATTTTTATTATGTTGATCCTACCTATCCATGAGCATGGGAGATCTTTCTGTCCTCTGATGACCTCAGATTGGGAAAAGATCTTTACTAACCCCACTTCTGACACAGGGCTAATATCCATAATTTACAAAGAACTCAAGAAATTAAACACCAAGAAACCAAATAATCTAATCAAAAACTGGGGAACAGAGCTGAACAGAGAATTCACAAAGGAGGAATCCCTAATAGTTGAGAGACACTTGAAAAATGCTCAGCATCCTTAATCATCAGAGAAATGCAACTCTAGATGACTCTGAGATTCCATCTCACACCTATCAGGATGGCTAAGATCAAAATCTCAAATGACAGCACATGATGGTGAGGGTGTGGAGAAAGGGGAACCCTCCTCCATTGCTGGTGGGAGTGCAAGCCTGTACAACCACTATGGGGGTCAGTCTGGTGATATCATAGAAAACTTGGAATAGCTCACCTCAAGACCCAGCCATGCCACTTCTGGGAATACATCAAAATGATTCCTCACCAAACCACAAGGACATTTCCTCATCTATGTTCATAGCAGCCTTATTTGTAATAGCTAGAAACTGGAAACAGCCCATATGTCCCTCAACTGACGAATGAATTAAAAAAATGTGGTACACTTACACAATGGAATACTACTCAGCTATCAGAAACAAGGAAATCATGCAATTTGAAACCAAATGGATGGAACTAGAAAAGCTAATCCCGAGCAAGTTAACCCAGAATCAGAAAGATGCACATGGCATCTACTTACTTATAAATGGATTTTAGCCATAAGTACAGGATAAGTATCCTACAACCAACACATCAAAAGGATGAGGAACATAGACTTTGTTACCTAATAATGGGACAATTTGCCCTAGGAGTGCTACCATGTAAGCCCCCAGTGCAAGAGCAAGCTTTTAGCCCTCATATGACTGTTGAACTGAGAAGGGTTGATATATAGGGACACTCCACATTGGAGGAGTGGGATGGGTGGGAGAGGGAGGAGAGGGTGGGAGGGTGGAACCAGGAGAGGTGGAAGGAGGGCACTGTGATAAAGATATAACTTGAAGTAATAAATAAACCAAAAAAAGAATACATCAACATTTCAAACTTCATATATAATGAAACCTTTTTGTGCATATTCTAAAGAGTTTTAAGTGAATACAGCATGAAAGAAGAAAAAAATACCAGAGAAATAGAAAATAATCTTACTACTTCATTATTAACTCTAAAGAGATTTGTGTTTAAATGATAGGGATTTTTTTGTGTGTGTGTCATTGTGATGAACAACTCTCATTCTATTTTTAGGCAGGGTATACACTAAATATAAATTGAAATAAGATGATATAAAGATCTGATGTCTCAGGCTGAAGAGATGGCTCAGATGTTAAAGGCTAGGCTCACAATCAAAAATATGAAAAATACCTGATGTTTCTCATAGTTTTAATTGTTAAAGACTTAGCTGTCTGTTTTGGGTTCTCTTAAAATGTCATGGAAACCTTAAGAGGTAGAGCCTACGGACTATCTCCCTGCCAATCGTGCAGGCTCTTATGGAGAACTGTGATGTGTATAATTTTCTTTTCCTCTTTTTCTATTGTAACCATGAAGTGAAAAGTATTGCCACACCAGACTGCACAGCCTATCTTCTGAACAGCAGATATGATGGTCAGTGTGTCATCATGACTCACAGTAGAATCCCCACAAAAAAGTAGTTCCTTTTATTATGCTAGCATGTGGTCATGTGTCTAAGTCATCTTTGAAGAATTATTTATATGGGAAGGTCCATCCCTCTCTTGGCATTGTCATATCCTTATAGTTGGTCCTGAATTGAGTGAGAAAGCAGTTGGAACTCTATGGATAGCAGGCCAGTAAACAGCATTTCTTTCTCATCTCTGCTTCAGTTCTTCCCTCCAGGTTTCTTTTTCAGTTCATGCCTTACATTTACTGAGTGATGGAATGTGACATGGACACCATAGGCAAGTAAACACACCCCAAATTTATGTACAGTGTTTTATCTTACCAATAGGTAAATAGGCTGGAACAGAAATTGATTCTGCAGAGAGAGATATTTATGTTACAGACCTGGCTATATTTTTTGAGGGAGAATTGTGACTTGTTTTGGTATCTTGTGCTTGAAAGGCTGTTGAGTGTTCAGAGTTTATTGAGTTATTCTTTTGGAGTTTGGAAAAGTGCAGATGGTACATGTCTGGCTTGTGAAATTTCAGAGTAAAGTCTGAGTCTCTCAATGACTCTATTGGGGCCACACCTGTGTGATATTTGGTATTTTCTGGTTAGCTGGCCTTAACAATCAGCTGTGATAAAAAAGAAACCAGCACTACTGTAGTGAAAACGTCCCTTCTCTGCAGCAATAAATCTTAGCTGCAGTTAGTAAAAGACAAGCAATGTTGAAGCAACATTTTCTGAGAAGGGCTTTGTTGGAATCACCAATGGTGATTGAGGCCCACAGTCCCTGTGAGTAGAGGGCAGTGAGTGGAAAGTGGAGCAAGGTTAAATATCATCTGGCAGCAGAACTTGACCAACAATTTGTAAGTCTCCTACATGGTACTGTTTTTTAAAGACATGAAGGTGTCATGGAAAGGAGATAAGGCTCGGTGCCAAATGGCATTTTTAGAGTTCTAGAATAGTAGCCAGGATGCTATAAGCACAGCATCAATTCTATTGGAGACTTCAGTAAATAGGAGATGACAGGAGCTTAGAAGGAGCAAAGGAAGAGTGGTAGTTGCAAAGTGGAGCCAGCTTGGGACTATTAGACACTATAAGTTGAATGGCAGAACTTGAGAAGTGAAGGTGTCCAAAGTCCTTTGATCACAGAAGTGCCAGGAATGATTCCAAGATTTGAGATATTGAGTTATTTATACTGTTGGAGTTTGATTTGCTTGGATTTCATTGTAACTGTATCATTTTTACTCTCTTTTGAATAAAAAAGTATGCAACATTTATTTAATATTACATGTCAATGAACTCTTTTCCATCATTAATTTGGTTTGGTCAATATTTTATCTCAGCAATAGGAAAGCTAATAATATCAGAAGCCAAAATTCTACTAGTCTTATTGATTACAAGACAAAATATGACTTTTAATTCATTATTCCAATTCATTTCAGATATCTATAAATCAAATGCATCATGGAAGACTTCCATATTAAATAACAAAAAAATCATTGCATTAGCAACATTTATGTGTTTTGAGATGGTTTTTGGCAGACAAAAGGATATGATTTCAAGTATAAATATTTCCATATATATTTAAGAAGAAATAGTACTTATAAAATTCATTTTACACCTATAGATAAAAGTGAACAAAAATAAAGGCTCATAGTCTATTTATCATCCAAGAATGAAGAATTGGGCATTTTCAAATTTATATAATACTGAGCAACTAGGAAAACTATCCACATAATAGAATTTTAAAAACATATGGACAAATTTTTTTAGAGCAAGGTGATTGGTGCAAAACTAAACAAATATGTGTAACCCTTATCCTTTATTTTTTGTTGACATATTTCCAAGTGCATCTTAAAGAATATGCATCAAAATAAGTGTCGCAGTCTTTGCATAAAGTACTAAAGTTTGCAGTGTTTGAAAAATGTCACTCTAAACTATTTTTCAGTTGGAAGTTTATATCTTATATTTAAAATGCAAAATATTATATAGACAATGTTGTTCTTATTAAAAATTTTACCAATAATAACTATACATATAAATACAATAAAAATAATATAGGCACAAAGGAAACCAAACTAAAATTATCTTTATAAATTATTGTATGAGTAACTTGTACTTTTTCACCTTTATTAAATTTTGCAGCCCATATCTAAACTATGAACTTAAGTAGCACATATTTTCTATCCTTTTTTTTCCTAAGGAGTTTCCTCTTTTATTGCTTAATTCATTCACTTGGTTGGAATATCTATTTAAGTGTTGAGAAGTAAGGATGGCTCTAGATTAATTATTTGAATTGAGAAGCTGACTTTGCAGCCTTCTCTTTCAAATAAAACTTATGACTGAAGCTATACTTTCTACTTGGGTGGATTGGACCAAATACTTATCATTTACTTGAAACTGGTATTTTTAAATTCTGAGAAGTAGGCATGGAACCAAGTACCCATCAACACTTAAATATTAATAAATGAGTTTTAAAGTATTATTTTCTTTTTATAATTTCCTTATTTTTATAATGATTAGAAGAACTTGCAGGATATAGCAGAGGAATCTTATATATTTTTGTGTTAAGCTGCTTTGTTAGTTACTTATGTGACAGTAACTAAGAGATAGTATAAAAGCATCAATTTTAATGCATTACCAAATCTAGTCCCTACTTGGAACAGCAAGAAAAACCTTTTAATTTCAGCTATTTCTTCATTCAGGAAGATGAATAAACACACACACACACACACACACACACACACACACAGAGAGAGAGAGAGAGAGAGAGAGAGAGAGAGAGAGAGAGAGATACTTTCTATTGGGTTAGAAGCCTGTTGCCAGATTCAGAGAAAACCTGCATACATCACATACTCTGATATAACAATTCATTTGTTCTCTACTCTATATAAATGTCATCCTAGTCTACGTGATTTAAGAGGAAGGTTCAATCATTTCATAAGCATATGATGCCATGATTTCCTTCAGACCTATGCCAGGGAAGTGACAGCATAGTGGAGATAAAAGTAAATAGATGCTGGCAGGATAGATAGATAGATAGAAATCCAGAAATAAGATGTGGATTCAGTTTAAAACTCTCATATATAAAGCACAATGTGAAATGAAAAAAAAAAGAAATAGTATGATTACTTTAGTCTAAACAGAAATGCTTCACATATTTTGTTTCTTTGATCCCTGATTATCTTCACTATTCCTATTTTATACTTCGAATCCTTCAAAGTAATTAAAAAATAACAATTGAGTGTTACTTATTTTTCAATAGTAAGTTGAACAAATCTTCAGTAAGTTATAGCTGTGAATAAACCATTAACTAAGTTTTGTCAATGCACCTTCAATTTTATACAAAAATCATATTGTAAATAACAAGCTCAATAAAATTGAAATCAGTTGTATCTAAATGCTTCAACAATAGTATTCTGTCATCTTTCTTTGGAAGATACAGAAATAAAAGTTAACTTGATTCAGAAATAAAACAATGACAGAGGAAAAGTGGAATTCAGGGAAAAATTTTGAGATTATTTTATTGTAAATAATTCACTACAAGTATTACTTGACCTTGACTTAATAATCTCTTTCAAAGATCTCTAAAATGATCAAATATAATTTAAGCCACCTTTAGTTTTTTTATTAAATTATAAATTACAAATGATTAGTATTGCTGCTCATGAAACTAAAACATGCCTGTGTATATACCAACATATTTACTCTGAATAGGAACAGGCAGCAAATACAGTTCAGTTGTTTTATGTTTCCTGAATATAACCTGACATGCAAATTCATTGGGAAAGCATCAATTAAGCAGAGAAAGTAAATGAACTATGAGAATATGCAATGATTCTAAACTACCACAGGGTGGTAGAAGATTCACTTTCCACCACATTTATCTAATTTTCCTAATTAACTGCTTCGCTATGCTACTATCACTTTCAAATCCCTTTTCAGAAACTATATTACTGCTACTGTTCATTATGTGAAGAAATCTCAGAGAAAAAAAATCACAGTTTAACCTAAACTATATTTCAACAAAAGTCACATTCAACAGAACAATATTCATATATTATACGTGTATTATAGCCTGTATAAAACTTTTTCATGTTCATCAGAAAGGTAGTTCATCTTTAATGATGAATGCAAAGAACACTCACAGGATACATTAAATTATTTTGTGTTGTGATGTCATAAAAGTCTTATTTCATATGGCATTACTAACTGCTAATTTAGAGTTACAAAAATACATAAATTAGTAGAGATTTTTTCATATTTTACACTTATAATATTAAAGCTAAATGTATGAGGGAATAGCCTTTACAAATATATATACATATATATATGTAATACAATTTTATGACATTATTATATTGTACTTGTAGATATGTTTCAATCCAAAGAAACTTGTATTTATAACTCAGAGACATACAGAGAAACAATTGGTTATTTACTATTTCCTGAACTTTACTATTATAACAGAATAATAAAATGATTGGATATGAAATTGTTTTATAAATTTGTAATCAAACTGCTATATACTTCACTTTGGCAACAGCAAGATTTAAAAATATCTACTACACATGAATAAAATTCAGAAATGATCTGTCTGAGTATTTGTCTTTTGGAAATAGTAAATAATTTCATAATGCACTCTTCTTTCAAATGTACCTTAATAATTCCATGTGCACTATGATTTTACATTAGTTGTAAAAAAATCTACAGAACCTAGAAATATCATTACTTTCAAATATTTAATTAAACTATATTTCATTCTTCTTTGTTTATTTATTATTTCAAGTTACATCTCCATCACAGTCCCCTCTCTCCACCCCTTCCACTCCCAAAATCCCAACCTTCCCCCCCTTCCTCCCACCTATCCTACTCCTCCGGATTGGGTTGCTCCTACATAGCCCCACTTCAGTTCAACAGTCATATGAGTGTTAAGAACTTCCTCTTACACTGGGGGCCTATATGGCAACTCTATTAGGGCAAAGTGTTCCACTAACAGGTAACAAGCTCTACGGTCTTGTTCCTTTTTGTGTGTTGGTTGTAAGATAGTTATCCTTTACTACATCACTAAAATCCAATTATAAGTGAATAGATGCCATGTACATCTTTCTGAGTCTGGGTTAGCTCACGCCGGATGAATTTTTCTTTTTCATCCATTTAGCTGCAAATTGCATGATTTCCTTGTTTCTAATAGTTGAATAGTATTCCATTGAGCAAATGTACCACAGTTTTGTTTTGTTTTTTAATTCATTTTTCAGTTGAGGGACATCTGGGTTGTTTCCAGTTTCTAGCTATTACAAACAAAACTGCTATGAACATAGATGAAGATGTGTCCTTGTGGATTAGTGAGGAATCATTTGGATATATACCCAAAAGTAGTATTGCTGCGTCTTGAGGTAGAGCTATGCCAAGTTTTCTAAGATATTGCCACACTGATTTCCATAGTGGTTGCACAAGTTTGCACTCCCACTAACAATGGAGTACTGTTGCACTTTCTCCACAGCCTCACCAGCATGTGCTATCATTTGAGTTTTCAATCTTAGCCATTCTGATATGTGTGAAATGGAATCTGAGGATCATCTTGAGTTGCATTTCTCTGATGATTCAGGATGTTGAGCATTTCTTCAAGTGTATCTTGGCTATTAGAAATTCCTCCTTTGAGAAATATGAATGGGAAAGAGACAAGGCTTTGAAAGATTTGAAAGATTGGCAAACAAATATATCTAAATTAGAGCAGGGAACATGTAAAACTGAATTTTGGAAATGGAGGCAATAAAGAAAATACAAGCAGAGACAATCCTTGAGGTGGAAAACCAAGAGAAGAGAACAGGAACTACACACATGAGTATTATAAATAGGATAAAGAAAGAAGACAGAATCTAGGCTGTGGAAGATTCAATTAAAGAAATCAGTATGACATCGAAAGAAAATGAGAAATCGAAAAAAGTTCTCACTCACAACATCCAAGAATTCAAGGACTCAATAAAAAGATGGAACCCAAGAATTATAGGCATAGACGAAAGAGAAGACACCCAACACCAAAGTCCAGGAAACATCTTCAACAAAGTCATAGAAGAAAACTTCCCAAACCTAAAGAAAGAGATTCTGGTAAAATTGAGCCATACATAACATCAAACAGATTAGACCAGAAAAGAAACTCCTCTCAGCACATAATAATTCAAACTCCAAATGTACAGAACAAAGAAAGAATATTAAAAGCTGTAAGAGAAAAAGGTCAAGTAACATATAAAGGCAGACCCATCAGAGTTAAACCTGACATCTCTCCAGACACTTTAAAAGCCAGAAGGGCTTGGTCAGATGTCCTATAAGCCCTAAGAGACCATAGGTGCAAGCCTAGACTACTTTACCCAGAAAAGCTTTCTATCAGTATAGATGGAGCAAAAAAAGATATTCCATGACAAAGCCAAATTTGAACAGTATCTATGCACAAATCCAGCTCTACAGAAGATCTTAGAAGGAAAATTTCAACCCAGAAAAGAAACTACAGCCAAGAAAACAAAGGAAACTAAAAGCCCCCTGCAGCTAAACCAAAAGCAACACACAACCACCACCTAACTCAAAATAACAGGAAATAATAACTTATAGTCATTAATATCCTTCAACATCAATGGACTCAACTATCCAATAAAAAGAGACAGGCTTGGAGAATGGATCTGTAAACAAGATCCATCATTTTGCTGCATACAAGAAACACATCTCACTAGCAAAGATAGATCTACTAAGGGGCTGGGAAAAGTTTTCCAAACAAATGGTTCCAGGAAGCAAGCTATCTTAATATCAGCTAAAACAGACTTTCAACTAAAATTACAAAAAAAAAAAGATATGGAAGAACACTACATAGTTGTTAAAGGAAAAAAAATCATCAAGATGACATCTCAATACTGAATATTTATGCCCCAAGCACAAGGGCACCCACATTTGTAAAAGAAACTCTTTAAAGCTTAAACCACATATTGATCCCCACACTTTAATAGTGGAAGACTTCAACACTCCACTCACACAAATGGACAGGTCATTGAGACAGAAACCAAACAGGAAAGTAATGAGACTAACAGATACCTAAAGAATGTTTCACCCAATCACAAAAGAATGTATCTTCTTCTTAGCACCACATGGAACCTTCTCCAAAATTGATCATATAGTCAGACACAAAGCAAGCCAAAACAGATACAAGAAAATTGAAATAACCCCTTGTATTTTATCAGACCACCATGGATTAATGTTGAACTTCAACAATAACAGAAATATACTTCATTCTTATTGATTGTGAAGGTAATGGACTTTAGAACCTTACAGTTTGATTTCTTTTCTTCCTAATGTTGGTGGTATTTTGAGAGTTTTTAAACTTCATAAGGTACAGCAAGGTTAGTAATACTAAGGTACTGGAAAAGGTCCTTGATGGCATGTTGGAGAATGATCCTGTACTGCCCTTTCTGAGGCACTCTCTAATTGGATAACAAAAGTTGCTGATGGCCATTTAGCTTGGCAGAGCAAGAATAGGAAAGTGGGAGTACTTGGGAAGAAGAAAGGAACCCTGGGAACCGTCAGAGGAAGAACTCTCTTCTTGCCAATTCTTGGAAGCAGGAGAACGTCTAGGTGTGAGCTGTGAATGTACAGTAAGCCACAAGGCTGTTTGGGATTAAGTGGTACAGTTAATTTAGAGTAGCTAGTTGATAGTCTCCCCAGCTAAGGCTCAAACATTAAAACATTAAAAGGTCTTGGTGTATTTAATTATTGGGGAAAGACCACCTTGGGTTTAAAGCCTCCAGCTAACATGATCAAGTCTGCCAGCCCAATGGCCTCCTGCCTTATTCTGTGACATGTAAAGTTAATTTTATATTACATAATTCTGTGTTTAAGCTTATATTTATATACACACAAGTAATCTAAGATTATAAATATGCAAAAACACAATTTTACTTGAAATTTGTGGCTTAATGTTAAATCTGTGACATTGCTGAAATGTAGATATCATTGGATGGCTGAACATAAATCAAATGGAACTATCATAGGCTTCTTTTACTGTGATGAT
This sequence comes from Lophiomys imhausi, assembly GCA_907164525.1. Lineage (NCBI taxonomy): Eukaryota > Metazoa > Chordata > Mammalia > Rodentia > Muridae > Lophiomys > Lophiomys imhausi. The sequence continues at coordinate 14,355,319 of CAJQZJ010018033.1, read as the reverse complement.
ATGGGTATATGTAACACACACAAAAAAAAACTGTGATGACTGATATATGAAGGTGTGCATAACTGAAGGTTTGATACAAAATAATTATTTGATCTTTCATGTTTTATAAGTACTTATTCTAGTCAAGATAATCAATTGTTCCTACACATTTGTTAGTACTAATTAGCCATGTCTTTGAATGTTCAGTTTACTTAAGGTAAAAATTCCTATATAAAATATATTTTTAAATTCATAAATATTTCTAAATATCATCTAAAAGATGTTAAATAATTCTTAGTGTTTTGATATATTTGTCCATTTCCAATGAAACATATATATTGCTTTATAATTGTATTTAGAAACATAAAATACTAGTTTGTTTCATATTTTAATAAGTTTTGAATATTTATTTTATGTTGTTTATGTGTATGTGTATATCTCTGCATAAGTTTTTATGTGTACTATATGTGGCACAAGTGATTAAGGAGAAAAGGAAGATCAGTACACACCTGAAACTATAGTAATAGTCAGTTAGGAGTTGCTGCTATAAATGTTAAGCCACCTCTCAAGCCACATTGGTGTTTTTTGTTTGTTTGTTTTGACCATGAATGATGTCATCATAACCATAAAGACAGTTGGAGCACAATATATTCCTTGTCTGAAAACAGAAGGTCCTTGTTTGGTTTTAAACAAACAAAAACTTTGACACAAATTTACTTAAACAAAATATATTCTAACCAATACAGAAAGAATGGTGAGTGATGTTACATAAGGTATTTATTCTAACTTACTGGGTTTTATTGTTTATTGTGTATTTCTAGAACTCCAGGTAAAACACGGTAAAAGGTCTGACTTGTTACATGTCTACAGTGGCATTTATTTGTATCCCCAAATATACAAGTACCCTAAAAAAAGAAAATGTTACAAAGCAACATCAATTCCTTGGATTATATGAAAGCACTATGGTTAGTCATGTTATGTACTGCATCAATAAATCATATTGTAATCAAATTTGGGAAAAATAAATACTCATTTATCTTCTCAAGATCTGATTTCATGCTTATTGTTATTGTTTTTAGGGAACATGGACATAGACTTTTTTTTTTTGTTTGTTTGTTTTCTCTACCTGTCATTGAGACACTTTTCCCTGGTGGTACTGCCTTGTAGGCCTCCAGGGTATGAGGAGGCTCTTGGCCCTCATATGACTGCTGAACTGGGACAGGGGAATGTTATGTAGGGACACTCCACTCCAGAGGAGTGGGATGGAAGGGATAGGGGTAGATGGTGGGAGGGAGGGACTGACAAGTGTGGAAAGAGAACACTATGATGTAATCTGAAGCAATAAATAAATAAATTTTTAAAAAGAAAATTAAATACCAATTACTTATAGGGTTATATTGAGCATTTTAAACATTTTCTTTGTTCTTTTCTGTTCACATTCCAAACCAATATCTTTATGAAAATAATACTGAAGTACCATGATCTCCTTCCACTGTAATATATCCAATAATAATATATCTTGTGACTGATCTTTAACAAAACATTTTCCTACTTATTAAAGAAGCACAGAACTATATTTTAAAATTATGTAAGAATTTATGTGGGGTACAACATAATTGTAGCACTAGTCTAAGACTCACGATAGGATGGCAAATCTGAAATCAACTTAGGTTATACAGAAAAATACTATGCCAAAATCACACACACACACAAAAATTTGAACAAAAAAAAAAAAAAAGGAAAGCAGAAGAAAAATACAGGAGTGTATTTTGAAGAAATTTTAGTGGAAGTATTAAATTCATTTAGTTTTCCAAAGATGAATGTGTATACATTGACAACTTCATTTTCAAATTATTTTCCTTTTAAAAGTCACAAAATAATGAATTAACATAATACATACTGAGTGGCATTATCAAGCATAGGAAGTATCACTGAAGCACTTTGTTATCTAGTTTTACAATGTCTCCATTGTTCATCTATGAGACACTATAGAAAACATGTTAAAACACTCTATTAACAAGAAAACATATATTGGCCATTTGGAAAGTGAAAATAATATTTGCATTTTGTTAAATAAACTGAAAACTTGCATTCATGTTAAAATCTTGGCTAAATAGTAAAAAAAAAACTGTTCTAGGTGAATATATTACAGTCATTCATGTGATAATTCACTGTGTGAGAACAGGATGGTCATATTCGGGCATTCGCAGTACTCATAGCAGTTATTCTCCCTTTAAATCCCCATCAGTGAATCTCTTGGTTCTTCCTAAGGATTAAACAGGGCTTTTTTTTTTTTTTTTCACCTTCTACATTGTAAGCTTCACATTTTACTGTGAAAGTCACTTCATTTTCAAGGAATTGGGGCATCCTACATGCAAAAGACTGAGGTTGTTATTAATGTGATGCTATTACTAAATTAATCTGAGAAATACAGTGTATTTGGTCGCACAGTAAGTCACAGAAGATTTATAAAATAAAAATAATTGTCTTTGAGTGAGGCAAAAGATTGTGATATCAAAAACAAAATGTCTTTTTGAACAAAAATTACATTTATTTATTACTTCAAGTTACATCTCCATCACAGCCTCCTCCCTCCACCCCTCTTGGTCCCACCATCCCACCCTCTACCCCTTTTCCCACCTATCCTACTCCTCTGGAGTTGGGGATGGTCCCTACATATCAGCCACCCAAGTTCAGCAGTCATGTGAGGGCTAAGAGCGTCCTCCTGCACTTGGGGCCTACATAGCAGTTCCACTAGGGCAAAGTGTCCCACAAACAGGTAACAATGTCCATGATCCTGTTTCTTTTAGTCTATTGGCTGTAGGATAGTTATCCTGTATTATATGGCTAAAATCCAATTATAAGTGAATAGATGCCATGTGCATCTTTCTGAGTCTGGGTTAGCTCTCTTAGGATGAGCTTTTCTAGTTCTATCCATTTGGCAGCAAATTGCATGATTTCCTTGTTTCTGATGGCTGAGTAGTATTCCATTGTGTAAATGTACCACAATTTTTTTTTAATCCATTCTTTGGTTGAAGGATATCTGGGTTTGGAGAAAAAAAAATTAGTTAAATTATATTGGGTGCCATTTGTAGAAATAATTAATAAATTGTTTACTAGTATTTATATTATTGTTAAATTGGTTGGGGTGGTTGCTAATCTTTAACCATCCATTGTAAATGAGTACACAGAGACCATACAGATTTTAACAAGCCTTGGCCTGGATTGTATAATCCTAGCCCATCTAAGCTAGCTCGTAATTCTATTACACAAATATGACCCCATATATACATATGTCCCCTTGGACTGCATTCTCCAAGCTAGCTGATGTTCTTGGCCATGTGGAATGAAGTTCCTTTTTCTAACCCATGGTGAGTGTCATCCTCCTTCCTGTTGCTGGCTGGAATGCCTTAATGCTCTGTCTAAAGCACAGGCTTCCTGTTCTAATCTCAGGAAGTCCGACCTTTCCCTTTCTTTGCCCAATCTCAGGCCTCAACATTTATTTTAACCAAACAGAGTCAGTGTAAATAACAGACAGCAAGCACCAATTACTTAACATCTAGAATGCTTAACAATACCCCATCAATTCCATCTTTTTGCCTAATAAAAAGGCTAATTTTTTTAACATAGTAAAAACAATAAGAACAAATATGAAAAATTAAGAAAACTATATATAAAAGTTACACACATAATGTCTAGCCTATTTGTATCAGGCAATCTTGAAGAAGAAAAAAATCATATATCTTGGTGTGTCTAAAGTTCTGAACTTAAATAATTTCTTTCATATCCTATATTTCCTTCTATATCTTAAATAATTTAAGTTTAACTGAAATTTTATAGCTATTATGCCTTCAACCCCATCAAAGACATAAGAAGGGATTAAGTTATTATTTCAGTGAGTAGGAAGCAAGGAGAGCAGCTTCCCAAAAAGAAATACGACAGTTTGTTGCCTAGACAGTTCCAAATATTTCTTGATATCATTGGAGCATCATCTTCAACCTTCTGGCTAAGCATTTTTCATAGACTAAATTGTGCAGCAGGAAATAATAAGGATTTTCCCACTCTGTCTCTGCAGATTCAGGACATCGACTTACCTGCATTTAAGCTCTGGTCCATCTTTGGACTGTATATAGTCTGTTGAGAGAGCAGGGGCAATTTTTCCCAATAGGAATTATCTCCTGATGGGAGATTTCTTTTTGATGCTCATTGTCTTCTTCCAAGTCAAATGGGAGCTGTCAGGAGGTGACTGTTTGAAGTCAAACAATTCTTAAAATAATAAAAACATCTTTAAATGCCATTTTCTGTATGCCTCTGAGGGTTTTGAAGACATCTATCATTTTATTTATAAATCTATCTTTCTTCTGTCTACGAACAAACAAACTGTATATTTTTAACTATTTACTATTTGTTTAACATATGAAGTCTATTTTGTGATAAATTAAGACTACTCTTTGACATGACCAGCTCAACTGGCCAGTCAACTTGTATTATCCAGACTCTTAAATAGATTTCAATAGCAACCCATAAAATGATCAGAAGTAAACCTATACTTTTAAATGATTTGTATAGGCACAGTACCTTATATAAGAGTTTAAATATACATAATAATGTATCTAAGTATAAAATTTTATACCAATGAATCAAAATTTAACCTTATTTTTGTATCATAATACAAAATTGTATACCAATATATCGAAAGATAACCTTATTTAAGAATAACAATAGTTTTGAGTTTCAGAGCAGATTCAATAATCTATCCTTATATCTTATCATTTCTCTATTATATATGTATATTCCCCTCTTTTTCTTTTCAAGTCTTTTCCCCCTATATAAGAGAGAAAGAAGGATAGAGAAAAAAAATAGAAAGGTCCTTGAATCTAATCTCCTATATCTTGCTTAACAAGACCATATAACAATTTGTAACCATTCCCCCTAAATAATATCTATAACCCAGAAAATAACCAAAGAATCATCCACCCCACTTTTTGGGAATGGGACGTCGCTCTCTTAAAACTTCTTCCTGCAGAATTGGGATGAAGAAAACCTGTTTGGGGGCCCAATAAAAAGGAAAAATTTTTAAGCAAGTTAATTCTAACATTTGTTGTCCAGTCTCTATATGCTCAGCAATTTGAATGTCCTGAGCAGTTTGTAGTCTGAAGCTGTGAGTTTGGGTAGGAAAGTTCAGGGCTTTATTGAAGTCCTATCTGGAACAGTCTTTGAGGCTGGACCATCTCAGCAACCTGTTTGAAGTTGTTCTCGATGCAGATTTTTAAGGAAACAGCTATTGAAGCAGTCTATGAGGCTGGGTCATTTGGATTACCTGTCTTGTCTTCTTTGGACTCAGGTCCCGTTGTTCTGAAAATATATAATTTCTCACAAGTAACATATAGTTCTGCAATTACCAAAATGTGTTGGATGTGCGTGATGCACAAATTAATTAAGGAATATTTTCTGTTCTTTGTTTGAACAGAAGAAAGACATTTGTAAGTCTCCATTCATGCCATATAAAATGATGTGTCAAGGACCAGCCTTTGACATCCACCAAACCATTGAGAGTACATAGTCATAGTCAGCTATAGAGGTCAGTCACAACTTTCCGAAACTGACGTCTTTCTTTCACACCTTCTTAATTCGGGGGTTGCGAGAGACAGCCAATAATGCTGGTTAGTTTAGATAAGAGAAAGAGAAAGGGAAAAAAACGATCTAATCTCTATGACTCAAGGAGGCCTCTGCAAGGTGACTGGAGAGGTTCAAAGTGACCCCCTTGTTTTCTTAAATGGTCTCAAGCAGCTTTTTAGATAGAAATCACAAGGCTGTAAACATAGCCCTTTGTTCTGTAAATTAATGCTATCCCGCTAGCCCCTAGCCTGCTAGCCAGTGGGCTAGCCTCTGGGAGTTCAGCAGGCTTGATTACTCCTTGGCTGGCTTTGTTAAGAATCTAATATTTGGAATCTAAACATAAGTATATAATAAAAGAGGAGGATGAGAACAGAGGGATTCTCTTACACACACTCACACCAGAAAGAAGAGATGAACGAAGCTAGGATGCAATGACAATTTTAATGTGGTGACCATTCTTTTTATACCCTGATCAAGGGCTCTTTACATCAAGCAAAGAATTACTTCATAGTTAAAAGGCATTTATCACAAGGACAGATAAAACCATAGCAATAGGAAGACACTTAGCAATAACACATTAAATTTTGTTTTTCTATACATAAGTTAAGTTTAAGATGACAATGTATTACGTCAAACCTGACAAGGTATAAGGAATTATAACAATACAGTTTGTGTATTTTGTCATAAAGATTTGTACTAATATTTAGGCATTTCTTGGTAGTCTCATTATATTCTAAGTTCATGGGAAGTTTAAAACCCTTAATTGGATTTATGGTTTGTATCTGGAGTCAGTCTTATCACCTCTAGAGTGAAAGCTTATCTGAGGTCATAAATCTACCTCAGGCCTGTCTCCTAATGAGATGTTTGGGAAGAGGATTTACTATATACAGCTGTATGTTTTCTATCAACTATCTAACTTCTTTAACTTCTACAATTGTTTGGACTGAGTCAGGCAGTTTGTAAAACTCTTATCAGGAATAATAATATCACATTTGTAGGACTCTGTGTGAAGTCTGGACAAACAAGAAGAGTGCCATTCAGCAATGAGGGAATCTTCACTCCAGGTCAGTAATAACAGATGACAGGAAAAGCTGGGTATTAGTAAGGAGCAACTCTGGGGTGTATCTTTAGCGTAGACTTTGAAAAATGCCAGAAAGCTTTTTAGGAAGTTTACATGTTTATTGAGCTCCTTACTCAGAGAGCTTCTGACAGTGCTTAAATACTATGTTAAGGGCCTAATAATAGCAGATGGACATGAAGGAAGGAGCCACAAGAGCATTTGGCTCCTGACAAGGATGACATGTAATATTTTATTATATAATCTATTTTAAATTGAAAATATAGCATAAGACTGTATGGAGTTTACATATTCTCTACTACAGTTGACATAAATTTATTAATTGATTAAAACAGGTTTATTCTGTGTTGTTCTGGCTTTTTGTAGATTAAGTTGGCCTCAAACTCAAAAGGAACCAATCTGTCTCTGTTTTTGTCTCCCATGTTTTGGGAACAAAGGTATGCATTTATATATTTCTTCTTTCCTTTTCTCCTTTCTTTGGGGATTTAATTTCTATGTGGATATATCTATCCTTATTGAGACAGGGTTTCTCTTTGTAGCTTGGGCTGTTTGATTTGCTCTGTAGAGCTCTGTAGATTAGATTGGCCTTGAACACACATGGAACCTATTTTGTCCTTGTCTCCCAAGTTTTGAGATCAAGGTATAAATTTAAATAATTGAATTACCCTTTTAAACAATAACATTAATTAAACCATTTTGTATTAATTTGTGTTCCAATTCTCCGATGGAAACTCCATTCTTAAGGAAATTGGTGTAGAATAGCATGATATGCTATTTTATGTTAGCTTTTCTTAATTGTTGGCTGTAGGAGGAATGCTGATTGCATGTTCTTCCCCAGCCTAACTCTGGGTCCTTACATTGATTAATGGTCTGTCTCTCTCTTTCTGAGACAGGATTTCTCTGTTTATCCTCGTCCTGGACTCACTTTGTAGACCAGGCTAGCCTTATACTCACAGAGATCAGCCTGCCTCTGCCTCCTAAGTGCTGGATTAAAGGTGTGCACCACCACACCCAGCAATTAACATATGTCTTTTAGGGGCAAAATGCCTCTTGAAACCAGTACTCCAGTGGGAGCCCCACAACTAAGGAGACTGGCTTGTGACCCTTTTCTCTTTATGTAAATTTAAGATCATGTGCATTTATCCATTAGGTCAGTAAGGACATTATTAACCTTAACATCAAGGAAAAATATGTGTCTTTGTTGAATTCTATACTGTCTTTAGTAAGCACCCTTTTTTTATCAGCAGGTTTCCCCGCCCTGCTTTCATTGTTTGAACCAGACTGGTCTGGAATTCAGAGATCTGACTGTTTCTTCCTCTAGTGTGATTGGATTAAGGGATTAAGGGTGTGTACCAGTACCACCCTGCTCAAATATTTCACTTAAATCCCAGATTTTAGTAACTCTGTAACCCAGAGAGCAACTTTGAACTATAGTGACAACTTGAAATCTGCCCCAAATCTTCAAAAATCTCTTATGTTTTAGCAATGGCAAACCAGAAAAATATCCTTTCTACATCCCAATATAGGAAAATCAAAGATATATAAACAAAAATCAAGCAAATAAACAACATTCCAAAAGCCTTGGCATGTCTAACAATGCCATCCCATGCTGCAATTAAAACTTTGTTCATTATTCCTTGGATTCTAGTTTCGACTGTAATTTCTTGATGGTCCTTTACCATTTAGCCCCCATAAGCACCTCATAGCCAAGGAGCTCTTAGCTCCAGCTTCCATCAATTTTGTATTATCTATCAGGAAAGGCCTCCCTCCTTCCTCCGTTATCATTGTTGGTAATTTAGCATTCCATCTGTAAATTCTTTCCTTTAATACTATCTTAGTCTGAACTTTCTCAAAAAAGATACAAAGAACCACAATTGTCAGGGTAAAAATCATTTGCATGCTAAGACAAACAAACTCATTTGGAATACAAAAGTATTGAGGCATTATGAATTCCTCCATTTTTAATCTAGGCGATTAATTTCGCTCTCAAGTTCTGTTTAGAAGGCTGCCAGTTTTTTAGTAGGTAAGGAGAGCTAAGCCTTAGCTCTCTGCCTTTGCTGCAAGACAACAAATTTTGTTAATGTAGCCACACCTTTGAAATGCATTTGAGTTCAGTTCCCTGCTCTTGAGCTAGGAAATCTGCTCCCACCCAGGCCTTCTCATGCTGTAAGCATGGATTCTAATTGCTGTAGTTGGGTGCCATATGTAAAAAATAATAATAATTAAATTACATTGGATGCCATTTGTAGAAATAATTAATAAATTGTTTACTAGTATTTATATTATTGTTAATTGGTTGGGGTGGTTGCTAATCTTTAACCATCCATTGTAAATGAGTACACAGAGACCATACAGATTTTAACAAGCCTTGGCCTGAATTGTATAATCCTAGCCCATCTAAGCTAGCTCGTAATTCTATTACACAAATATGACCCCATATATACATATGTCCCCTTGGACTGCATTCTCCAAGCTAGCTGATGTTCTTGGCCATGTGGAATGAAGTTCTTTTTTCTAACCCATGGTGAGTGTCATCCTCCTTCCTGTTGCTGGCTGGAATGCCTTAATGCTCTGTCTAAAGCACAGGCTTCCTGTTCTAATCTCAGGAAGTTTGACCTTTCCCTGTCTTTGCCCAATCTCAGGCCTCAGCATTTATTTTAACCAATCATAGTCAATGTAAGTAACAGACAGCAAGCAGGACCAATTAATTAACATTTAAAATGCTTAACACTACCCCATCATGGGTTGTTTCCAGTGTCTAGCTATACAATTAAAGCTGCTATGAACACAGTTGAGGTAATGTTTTTGTGGTTTGGTGAGGAATCTTTTGGATGTATGCACCGGATAACATTTGTCACCTTGCATAAAGCAATAGTGAAGAATCCAGAGATTTCAATCAATTATACAAAGATTACTCTAGAGATGTATTTACCAATGTGCATGAAATTAGATATGAGGATAATTGAGTCATTTATGTTTGCCTTAATTAACTCACACTAATGAGGTGGTGGTTTTTAAGGTTTTAAGGTTTCTCCTATAGTGAAAAACAGACTTGAGAGAAAGAGCAAAATATACTTTTGCTTTATCTCATTTTTATTAGTTCTTTGAGAACTTTATACAATTGGATCATATTTAGCCCCTCACTCAACTCTTCGTAGACTATTCCCCATTTTCTACTAACTCAAGTGTCTGTCTTCTAAAATAAATTATATTAGCATATTTTGAACTGCTTATGTACTCTAGAACTTATAGTCTTAAGGAACTATCCTCCTTGTTTTGTAATGATGCTCTAGTTAGGAACAGTTTCTAACTAGTTAGAAACCCAGAAGAAAACATTTCAGGAAGTGAAAATCACTACCATAGCACAGTTCCTTTCAGGAGCTAGCCTACATACACTTTTACTCACTGTTTCATATGTATATCGAAGGAGGAAATATTCTCTGAACAAAATCAGGTCAAGTGAAGCTAGCCGACTCTGCATGGCTTTCACTACTATCTCCTCTGTGAGTACCCCTCTGGCTCTAAAGGTAATCTTATCTATGGATTAAGAGCAGTATGACAGAAAAGTTGACAACTCTTTCCTAGTAATCAAATATATTTATCTGGCCGAGTGGAAGATCCTTCCACACATTTTTTAACAATGACAAATTGCACCCCCTGTTGAGGATAGTCTTGTGAACTCTGTATTCAGATGCTCAGTTCTGTACCTCAAGATCAGGATGCAGTCTGGACATGGGCTTTGTACTAATCAATGTTCTGTAAAGAATGTTTCTGAAACATTTCTGATTGATTAATAAAATGCAGGATTCTATGACTAGGCAGAGAGCACAGGAAGGCAGGACTTGGGAGTGAGCAAGAGATCTCAGGAGGGAGCACAAGAGAAAGAAAGGAGGGAGAAGGAGAAAGAGAAGCAAAAAGAAAAGGGGAAGAAGTAGGTTCTTATTAGGCAGAATGGACCATGAGCACAAGGCGAAGAAAAGTTTACCCTGAGGACATACTTGGAAAAGAGTGAGCCAGGTCAACTCTAAGATAGCCAATAACAGGGCATTTATCTAAGTATTAGTAGCTTAGTTGTTTTAGAATAGTTCAGAACTTGTCCATGACAATGCCAACATTTTGTTAATGAGATTGTTGTCTCTGTGTCATTTATTTGGGTGCTAAATGGGCTACAGTGTGATATAAACCCCAAATATTAGGGAGCAAAAGCAGGCTTAGCAAAACCTCCAAAAACAATTCAACAATAACCTTCTATATTACATCACCCCACATGACGTCTCCATGATTCTTCAGTACAAAAATGAATAGACTCCATGAGATTTGCTGATTACTGCTGGAAGAAAATATCACACCCAGAAAAGACCAATATCACAGGAGCCATTACAACATAACATTTTTCTGAGAGAGTGATCACCATTTGTCTTCATTTAACCTTTTACAAAGAAAGAGAGGCACTAGATAATCTACAGTACTGAAAAAAAATCTTTTTTCTATGAGACTGAGAATGAAACTTTTAATGAAGGATGAGGAGAAGGTGAAGGAAGAAGAGTAAGGAGAAGGAATTGGAGAAGGAGAAGAGAAAGGAAGAGAAGAATAAAAAACAGAGAGTGGCTTAAGCAGGGAAGTGGACATGTTCACCAACAGCTCTATTCCCAGCATGTTCATGACCACCTATATCATGAGTTGCATTGTGAACATCATGCAACAGGTTATGAAAGACAGCATCCCCAAGTGCCTCAGATTTTAGATCACACCACATTAAACTCTTATTCCTTCACAGTTCACAAAAAGAATCATATATCGTTAAGAGGTAAGGAAGACAACAACAAACCAGACCTGAGCTACCAATCAGTTATTAACCAGACCCTCTATTATTGGAATGGAAATACTTTGTCATGATCAGCAGATTCATGAGTAGGAGTAGAGCAGATGTCTTAATAAGGAACTGTGGTGCCAGGATCCGAAGCAGCTGAATATATTGGAGAACAAACTGAAGGCTAAGCTGGATGAGCACAGTCTCAAAGTCCAGAAGGAGGTAAAGATGCATGCCAACAACTCATCCATTAAATTGGAGAAGCTGGCAAATAAGTAGCAAAACTATACCAGAGGAAACAAGTAGAAGATCTTGGCTCAGTAGAAGAAATATATGTCAACGTTTTTACTAAGCCAGAAGAAATTTCATTAAAGTTATAAAGAAAATAGAAGAGGAAATGAAAAAGGACCATAACAAACAAAGAAAGACACAAGAACATGTACCCATGCATAAAGACAAGCTACAGCTCAAGCAGGCTGAAGAGTAGGTCTGCCTTTCCACTCAATAGAAACTCTATTAAGACAAGAATTGCAGTTTCTTCTAGTTGAAAACAGCAGGTTACCAGCACAAGCTGATGCAACAAAACCTCCTGAGATGTCTGCCATACTGTTGAAACACTCCGTGGCCTAGTAACTGGAAGCTGAGTCTGTGAGAGTCAGGATTGGGGCAGTTCCTACATATCTATACCTCTATCTGTCACCACTCTGAGCGCGCCACAAACATCTATAATATTAGATTTAAGCTGAGAATCTCTGATCAGAAAATACAAAGTATATTGGTAAAAACTCCATGCATTATTCCATTTTGAACAATCACACACACACACACACACACACACACACACACACACATCACTAAAATAAAAAACAAACCAACAAAACCCCTTTGTTGGCCTAGCTTTTTTACTGCCTATATTAACATAGATGTCTATTGCTACAAAAAACTTGGACATCCATAATCTTATAATACATGAACATTCAATCTACATAAATAGCTCTCTTATGAATGAAAATATTGATATCAAAGTTCTATCTGCTATATTTCTAATTTGAAGTGCATTGTAGAACATGATTAAGATAGCACAAATGGCTCTTATAAGAAAATGCCCGGGCTGGAGAGATGGGTCAGCGGTTAAGAGCACTGGCTACTCTTCCAGAGGTCATGAGTTCAATTCCCAGCAAGCACATGGTTGCTCACAACCATCCGTAATGAAATCTGGTGTCCTCTTCTGGCCTGCAGATATACCTGCAAACAGAACACTGTATACATAATAAATAAATCTTTAAAAAAAAAAGAAAGAAAATGCCCAGTTTTCATGATTTTTGCTATCCTTTGTCAAAGTCTTAACATCAAGGCTTAACATGTTGACAGCTTAAAATAAAGGCTGGTAAAATACTTATAATGTTTCAATCAATAAATTTCCACAAATTACAGCTTCCTTTCCCCATTGGTTACTTGTAGTTTATCAACAAGTGAGGAAGAAGGGATGGAAAGAGTATATGTATAATTTAACATATAATTCTCACATTTCTGTTTTTTACTACAGGTGAATTTGAGCCACCACATTGATACTTAAAATGGAACCAAATTACATTGCAAGAATAACAAACATTGGTAACAGATGAACCTTCTCTACAGTTCAGTTAATTTATTTTAACATAATTCCTATCTAGTTCTTTGCTAATAAATCTATGAGAAATTAAGATATTCAACAAAATATCATATAAGAACAAATAATTTAAAATAATCTAAAAGTAGCCTGGATATTCCCAGTATAAATGAAAGAAATTAAAAACAACAACAAATAAAGCAGGATGACTTTACTTAGTTCTATGATGCTACTTGGGTATTCAGTGTCTTCAATCATATACTTTTGAGAAAACTCTTATTTTCCATATATGTTTCTGTTTTATCCTCATGAAGTCTCTACTTACTCTTGAAAACTGGTATGATTATTGGTTCTTCTCTTTAGTCAGAAATTGGTAATTAATGTGAATAAATTGTTCACAATGAAATCAAATCTCTTACATTCCACCAGAATTTTTTTCAGAGGTAAGATGTATTACTAATATCTTTGCTATCAGTAATTTGAAACTTTACACATACTCAATTATCTTTCTTTTATTATAATTCCCTCAGGTTTGGAAATGAGTCAAAGTTATTATATCCCCCACAGGATATCATAAAAGTTAGAATTTAAATGGGAACACTGTCTGTGCATATGTTTTCTTGGAGACTGTGATATTAAAGATAAATTTAAATTCAGTCATTTGATTTGAAAATGCCTAAGAAATAAAATAGTACATAGGAGACATAGAAGTAATGATCAAGAAAATTCAGAGAATCATAAAGACATACTTTAAAAACCAATACTTCAACTATCTTGAAAATCTAAAAATAATGGATAATTTTCTTCATAGGTTTACATATTACTAAAGTTAAATCAAGATCTATTCCCCTAAGGAAGTAGAAGCAGTCATTAAGTAGTAACCAACAGGGGCCAACATATGACTGGTTCAGCTTGAGACACAAACCATGAGAGGGAGCAAACACCTGACAATATCCATATGTCCAGGAACCAGAGGCTGCATAGTCCAGAGAAAGAGGATAGAACCAAAAAAAAAAAATCATTGATATTATTCCTAATGTAATCTTGCTAGACTTGTACACAGGAGCCTACAAAAACCACCATCAGAGAGACTTCATCCAGCAACTGATGGAAACAGATGCAGAGACCCACATCCAAACATTGAACAGCAATCAGGAATCCTGGTGAAGAATTGTAGAGAACATAGAGGTCATGGACACTAAAGAAAACTCACAGAATCAACTAATTTATAGGGGGTCACAGAAACTGAAACAATTATCAGGAAAGATGCATTGGTTTGACATAGGCCATCTTCATATGTTATGGTTGTGTAGCTTGGTCATCTTGTAGGACTCCTAATAGTGGGAGCAGGGACTGTCTCTGACACTTTTGACTGCCTTTGGGACCATTTGCCTCCTACTAGGTTGCCTTATCAAGTCTCAGTAGTCTTACTACAACTTGATGCCATGTTTAGTTTATAACCATGGGAGGCCTGTTTTTTACAAAGAGAGATGCAAGAGGAATAGATGGGGCTAGCAAGGAGTTAGAAGTGAGGAGAGAGGAGAAACTACATTTAGACTGTAATATATGAGAGAATAAATAGAATATTTTTAAAAGTCTCCCAACCCCCTCTCCAAAAAAAAAAAAAAAAGCCATGGTCCAGATGGTTTTGGTGCAGAATTCTACTAGAGCTTCAAAAATTTCTTGCCAATACTCCTCAAATTATTCCACAAAAAGATAAAGAAGGAAAATTGTCCAATTCATTTTATGAGGCCACTATTACCTTAACTCAATTCACATAAAGATTCAACAAAAAAATGAGAATTACTGACAAATTTCCAATATGAATATACATGCAATAAAATACTTGCAAATACAATAAAATATTTGCAAACTGGACTTCAGAACACATCAAAAACTCATCTACCGTGATAAAGTAGGCTTCATCGCATACATACAAGGGTGGTTCAACATAGGAAAATCAATGATTGTAACCTACCATATGAACTCAAAGTAAATAAAGACATGACCATTTTATTAGATGCTGGAAAATTCTTTGAAAAATCCAGCATTCCTATTTGATAAAACTTCTGGAAAGATTAGGGATAAAAGGGACACATGTAAGCATAATAAAGGCAATTTACAACACACTTATATCCAACATCAAATTAAATTGAGAGAAACTCAAACAATTTTATGAAAATCAGAAATAAGACAAGACTATCTACTGTCTCCAGATCTATTCAATATAGTACTTGAAGTTTCTTAATGAGTCAATAAGACAACTGAAATAGATCAAGGGGATAAAGTTAGTAAGGAAGAAGTTGAAGTACTATTTGCATATGATATGATATGATATTATACATAAGTGATCCTTGAATTTCAACTAAGGAACTCCTACAGCTGAAAAATATTTTAGCAAATTATCTTGATACAAGATTAACTAAAAAAAATATATCAGTAGCCTCCCTATATACAAATAAAAAATGGACTGAGAAAGAAATCAGGCAAACAACATCCTCGAATAATACAAAACATCTAGGGGTAACTCAAACTAAGCCAAGTGAAAGAGTTGTATGATAAAAACTTCAATATTTTAGAAAGAAATTGAAGATGTCAGAAGATGGAAAGCTCTATGCTCATAGATTGATAGAATACATAACATAATAAAAACTGCATGTGACCAAAGAAATCCACAGATTCAGTGCAATCCCCATCAAAATTCCAACACATTTTTTAAAGACCTTAACAGGACAATTTTCAACTTCATATAATAATAAATCAAACCCAAGGGAGTTAAAATTACCTTGAATATTAAAAGAAGGAGGTATCCAGAAGGAGGTATCACTATTCCTGTTTTCAAGATCTACTACAGAGATATAGTAATAAAGCCCACATGATATTTTATAAAAATTGACACATTGTCTATGGAATAAAATTGAAGAGTGAGATGTAACCGAACTTTTAAAATATTATTTAACACTTATTTATTTATTACTAAATTCACTTACAACAAACACCAACAATTTCTTAACTATTAATCCTATAAATTCCTACAACCCCTTTAACCTATCCACTAAACCTATTGATAATTATAACAACTACTTTCATAACCTTTTAGAATGATACAATCTCTGGGGCAAGTCCTCAGTCGTCAGGAACACAGTCTTTGTTGTAGATTCTTTAACACACTTAGCAGTCCTTTTTCTGTATCTCTCAGATGCAGGTTCGTTAGGGTAGTTGGTTATTGCAGTCTCACCTTAAATAAGGCTTCATGCTTTCTTCTCTGTGGGAGACCCCAGCCTTCTGCAGGCCAACTTACTTCTTTTGAATCAGGAACTCAGCTGCTCTGCCTCAGTCCTTAAAGCCAGGCACAGTTTCTTTTAGGCCACTGTTCGGACAGATCAAACCCCTCTAGGCAAAAGCTGAGCCACAGGGTCCAGTCCTTGGCCTTTTGGTGTCTTGCTCAGGCTTTCTTTGCTCACCGGCTTCTTTCTGCTTCAGGGAGAGAGCTGGCCATCAATGGCCAGCCGTTTTTTCAGCAGGACTCTTGGAGCTCTCTAGCATCAGGGGCCTCTTCTCTCCTGGGCTCCACGCACTGTCCTGAAATAGGAGGAACTCTGTTTCAGCTTAATTTGGGTTCCGCCCACTTAGCAGCTGAAAACAATGTCAGGTCAGATACTTTGTTTCTTCAATTCTATTGAGTCTTTCCTGTTTTTCCTGACTTCAACCTTGTTTTTCAGTCTATTAAGTCTTTCCTCTTTTTCCTGACTTCATGCTGATAATGCTCTTCAGGCCCCGAATTAAGAGACAGTATCAGAAACTCCCATATATTTTCTAAATCTAATTTATCTAACCCCTACAGTGAGATATAAATTGGCACATCTATGGACAATTCATTTTTGATAAAGAAGCTAGAAATATACTGGAAAAAAAGAGAACATCTTCAACAAATTGTTCTGCTAAAACTGCATGTGTGCATGCAAATAGACCCATTTATATCACTCTACAGAAAAACTGAAATCCAGGTAAAGCAGAGACCTTACCATGAAACCAGATACACTGAACCTGATAGCAGACTTTGAACAAATTGGCACAGGAAATACCAATAGTGCAGGCTCTAAGATCAAAAATTAAACCTTGGCATCTCATGAAACTTAAAGGCTTCTTTAAGGCAAAGGATACCAGCAATTGGGCAAGGTGGCAGCCTAGAGAAAGGGAAAATATTTGTACCAACTATACTCTGACAGAGGTCTAATAACCAATATATATAAAGACTCAAAGGTGCAGATATTCAAACACAAAAGAATCCAACTATAAATGGGGTATATATATAAACGGAAAATTATCAATAGAATATCAAATGGCTGAAAATCATTTAAAGAAATGTTCATCATCATTAGTTACCAGAGAAATGCAAACCAAACTTCTTTGAGATTTCATTCTTACACCTGTATGAATAGCTAAGATATATAACACAAATGCCATTTCATGCTGGGAAGAATTTGGGGTAAGGGAAATATTCCTCAATTTCTAGTGGGAGTTTCAACTTGTACAACCACTATGGAAATCAATATGGTGGTACTTCAGGATGATGGATATTAATCTACCTCAAAACTCAGCTATACCACTCTTGGGCATATATCCAAAGGTTGCTCTATGCTAATGGAAGAATACTTGTTCAACTATGACCATTGTGGCTTTATTCATAATAGCCAGAAACAAACAAACAAACAAACATAGATGTCCCTCAACCCCCCACCCCAAAAAAAGAATTGGAGAAAGAAAATGTGATACATTTACATAATGGAGTATTACCCAGGCAAGCAGATGGTACTAGAAACACAAATCATCCTGAGTGAAGTTACCAGACCCAGAAAGACATATAGGGTATATATTCACTTTGCAAGCAGATATTAGCTGAATAAGTACATGATAGTCAAGCTATAATCCATACACCCAGAGAGGTGAGGTAAAGAGAAGTTATCTAAAGTGAGCACATGAATATCTCTTAGAAGGGGAAATATAATAAATTTTGAGGGTAGATTGCCAGAGGATGGGGACTACAGGTGGAATGATCAGGTAGTGCTAAAGAGATGGAGGGAGAGTGTTGGAAGAAATAGCTGAAATTACATAACATTCTAGTAGGCGTGGAAACCCACTGCAATGGAAACTTCGTAGAATCTATGAGAATGACACTAATAATAAGTCCTAGTAACAGATGAAGTAAAGTTTGAACTGGGTATCCTTTGTACCCAGGCAAAGCTTCTCTTGGAGGGACTGGGTTGCATTTGTTGAGTGATCTGCTGAGGAGTTCTGTGGATATCCCTAAACAGCCCAGGCTGAAGCTAGGACAGGAGGTCACTCTCTGAAAACTGACAACAGCATCTCACTACTGAGGATAACTTCTATACATCTCATTAAATATAGCTGTTTTCCTGGAGCCTTCACTCCTACATTCTAGTCTCTTTGGTGTAAGAAGGTAGTCTACATGCTATGGACAGAGAAATCTGAATGTTAACCCAGCCATAAAAAACCTGAACCTACAATTTTTCTGGCCTGCAAGATGAGTTGGGGAAATGGTGGCACTGAACTTGTAGGAGAGATCAACCAATCTTTGCTTTAACTTGAAGCTCATGCAAAAAGATAACATCCAAGCCCCACACCACTTGCATGGTCAGGATTCTGAGACTGCATAGCAAGAGACATAAGGTAGGACCAAGAATGACCAGACCAGAAGAAGAATCACTGAAATAATTTTTGTTTATATTCTGCTATATTTATAGATTGATGCCTTGTCTAATAGTAAGAAAAGAGGCCATTTCCAGTAACAGATAAGAACATGTAGAGAGACCCACAGCCAGACACCATGTGAAAGAGGAAGTCTGAATTTAAGTTATCATGTTTGCCTGTTGGTGTTTTGAGGCCTGCTCTTTTTTGAAGAGGAAACAGAATGGGGATGTATCTGAAAGAGAGCATTAGAGGTAGGTAGTTGTTAGGAATGGAGGGAGTAAAAACAGTAGATGGGATGTATTGTGGGAGAAAGGAATCTGTTTTCAAAATTAAATAAGTGAATAAATAAACAAATGAATAAAAATAATTAATTAACAGCATTTTTTTCTAAACAACTTTTCGGTTATAAATGTAAGAAATACTGTCATTACCTGAATTTCAAAATAGCTTATAATTTGCCCATGTATTTATTTTTAATAGGTATTTATTACTTCAGGTTACATCTCCATTGCAGTGTCCTCTTTCCACCCCTCCCAGTCCTGCCCTCCCACCTTATACCCCCTGTCCCTTTCATCACACTCCTCTGGAGTGTAGTGTCTCTACATAACAGTCACCCCCACCCCATTTCAGCAGTCATAAGAGGGCCAAGAGCCTCCTCATACACTGGGGGCCTACAAGGCAGCACCACTAGGGCAAAGTGTCTCATTGACAGAGGAAGAAAAAGTCTATGTTCATGTTCCCTTTGGTGCACTTGTTGTAGTATAGTTATCCTGTACTATATGGCTAAAATACGACTATAAGTGAATAGATGCCATGTGCATCCTTCTGAGTCTGGGTTAGCTCACTCAGGATGAGCTTTTCTAGTTCCATCCATTTGGCTGAAAATTGCATGATTTCGTTGTTTCTGATGGCTGAGTAGTGTTCCATTGTGTAGATGTACCACAGTTTTTTAATCCATACTTTGGTTGAAGGACAATTGGATTGTTTCCAGTTTCTAGCTATTACAAATCAGGCTGCTATCCCAAAATGTTTCATAAGGACATCTCCAGAAAGTTTCTCTTAATATGTTGATTATTAGCTGATCATAGAAATGTATAATATCACTTATTTGTGAGCTCTCTTCTGCTAGACACCCACAAAACTTTCTTTTTGCCTGAACATAAAAATTACAGCAATAAACCCTAGTAACAACATGACTTAATCCTTGCCATATTGTTCTGCTGCTCAATTTTGGCTGAGTCTCACACTAATACAACAAAATTCCTTTCTTATTAAGGGTCAAGTCAATAATATTTTGGTCACAATATTTCTGATAAAATTTGCCTATTGATGCAAATTATAGTCAATTAATTTATTTCAACATCTTCTTATGCAATATATAACACACACACACTTTGATGTATATATTTTAACTCATTAGTTATGTATTTTAGCTGTTTTTAAGGCAGTGTGGTAACTGTTTAGAGAAAATGTTCATATTGAATCACAATTATAACATTCAATAAACTAAAAATAGTTTAGGGGACA
This sequence comes from Lophiomys imhausi, assembly GCA_907164525.1. NCBI lineage: Eukaryota > Metazoa > Chordata > Mammalia > Rodentia > Muridae > Lophiomys > Lophiomys imhausi. The sequence continues at coordinate 14,334,985 of CAJQZJ010018033.1, read as the reverse complement.
CATATGATCCTCAATAACAATATGTAACCTTGCCTTACTTTGTCCTTAGGCCTGAAACTCTGAAAGTCTGTGAAAATTAATGAAATAGCTATTATTGAAATGGAAATTAATGAAGTTCTCACAAAGACTATTAAGAACTGTAAAAGGAAACATATTGTTTTCTATACTGTTAACTCATGATCCTCATTCCAAATCCATGTGTTTCTGGAATTTATGAATGTGATCTTATTACAAAATATGACTTTGCCAACTTAAAACATCTTCTTTGACCTAGAACATTATTTTAATTCCTAAAACATTTAAAATTTAACTATGAGACTATAACTATCCAGTCTTCAACCACATCAGAGACCTGAGAAGAATAAATATATCTGAATAAACAGGAAGTGCAGAGCCAGCAGCTTCCAAAACTGCTTGGAGAGTCCACAATTTCTCTCCACACATTGAAGCATCTATCTTCAGCCTTTTGGTCCAGTATTTCTGACAGACATTAACTGTAAAGCAGGAATTATGCCAGACTTTCCTACTCTTTCTTGGCAGAGATAGGCTGTTGACTTACCTGCTTCCAAATTTTGTCCTTTTCAGACAGCATTCTTTCTATAGTTGAAACAAGGGCTTACTCTTGCCCAGTGACAAACTTACCACTAATGCAGCCATCTCCAAATGGAGATTTTTCAACATTCATCATCTACTTAGAGTAGATTACTGGGTGCTGTCAAGAACTGACATGTCTCAATATCAAAACATCTTAAGGTAAGAAAACATCTTTGAAGCCATATTCTACAGATCTCTTGAGGTTGATGGAAACTGAGTTAGGTATACAACTTTAAACTTATGGACATAGATATATAATAGAATAGTAATATCAGTTGTCAAATATGTGTGAACTGGACATTGGAAATGCATGTTATACCTTATAATTTTCATAATTGTGGCCTAATTGTTCTTATTGCTTTGTGTTGTATTTATTGTTATAAGAAAAAGAGCCTCTTATTGTACTAAAAGGGGGAGTTGTTAGGAAAAATATATACCTCGAATTAAAAAATAAAAATAAGCAGATAGTAGGGTGAGGGAGAAGAGTGTGGGAGTGTGGAACTGGGAGGGGGTGTAGGGAGAGGACTGTGATTAAGATATAACTTGAAGAAATGAATACATGCTGAAAAAAATTTTAAAATATAAATAAATAAATAAAATGAAGGAATGAAAATAAAATATGTCACAGTAAGATGAGTTCGTATTGAGCTGTGGTGGATTGTGTACAGTGGCTACTATTATTATCTGAAAAGGACAATTTTAAATGATGGTATGACCATGACACAGAGTTATGAAACCAAAAGGCAAAGAACACCAAAGAGAGCTGAAATGACTGAATCCAGCAAAGAAACTTGAGAACATCATTCCACTCTCAGAGTTTAAGAGAACATTTACATGCTAACACCTTGCTTTCAAATACTATAAGAACACAATATATTGTTTAAAAAAAAAAAAAAACTACTGCAGAGTCACAAGGCATGGAGGACACCAGCACCATGAGACCTGGCCCATGAAATCGACTAAGCCAGGTTTTTATGGGCTCACAAAAATGAAAGAGCATGCACTGGGCCTATGAGGTTCTTCACCAGATCCTTTGCATATATGCCATGACTGTTAGGTTGGTGTTTTGTGAGATTTCTAAGAGTGGGCCAGATAAATCTCTGATTCTTATTGTTTGTTATTGAGACTCATTTCCTCCTATTGTGTTTCCTTGCTCAGTCTCAATAGGAGGACTTTTGCCTTATTGTATCTGTTTTCTTCGTTTTGACTGTCAACTTTTGGAGGCCTGCTCTTTTCTGAAGAGGAAATGGGGGGGGTAGTCTTGAGGAAGAGAGCAGGTGGTGTGGAGAGCAAGGATCCAGAGGATCTGGACCGTTATCATGGTATCAGCAAATGAAAAATTCCTCAAGGTTTAAGGGTAGAAGGACACTGGGAAGATATTCACATATAGAAAATTCCCTTCATCTGTGTATCAAATGTCCTTTGGTCTTGGCCTATACCTGTATCCTGAAGTGTCATTCCTCCCTTTTTTTCTTACTGATCCTAATGTCTTAGGTCTTTGGTGCATTTTGAGTTGAAATTTTTTAACGTTTATTTATTACTTCATTATGTCTCCATTGTCACCCCCTCTCTTTACCCCCCCCACTCCTTCCTCCCATCCTGTATCCCTTCTCCCACCCCTCCTAGGCCACCTGTGTGGGGTGACTCCATGTATCAGCCCCTCTCAGTTTTTTAGTCACATGAAGTCTAAGAGCTTCCTCTTGCACAGGAGGCATACATGGCAGTTCCACTAGGGTGTAGTGTCCCATTAACAGGTAACCAACTCCATGATCTTGCTCTTTTCAGTCTATTGATTGTAGATTGTTTAATTTTTGTGTATAGTGATATATACATAGAACTGGATTCATTAGTTTTTATGTGGCTTTTGAGTTTTCCCAGTACCACTTGCTGAAGTAGATGTGTTTTACACAATAGGTGTGTTGATTATCTTTTTCGAATTAATCAGGGGACTATACTTGTATAGATTTAGCCTTAGGACCTCATTCTATTTCATTGACTTATGCATCAGCTACTTATTTTCTGGCATCAATGCTTTCTTGTTATTTTGGCTCTATAAACTGAAATATGTTATGATAATACCTCCAGGATAACACTTTTGCTCAGGATATTTTGTGGTATCTGTGGTCTTTTGTACTTCTATATGCCTTTTAAGACTTTATATTTTTTTATGAATGGCACTGAAACTTTGATAAAATACATTAAATAGGTAGCTTACTTTTGGCTATGACACCTTTTTGTTATTTTAACATTGCACAAGCATGGGAGCTATTTTCATATATATATCCTAATGTCTTCTCTACTTCCTTTATTCAGTGTTTTAAAGTTTTATTGAAGAAACTTTACCCTTCTTTGTATGTAAGGATACATGTACCTGCTCATCTCTCATTTGCATCTCATTTACTTCTCTATCTCATCTTTTTGTACTAATTAAGACTGAAAAGGACTATGTAGAATAAGAGTGGGAAACATGGACAACCATATTCTGTTTCTGGTTTTAGTTTAAATGGCTTGGAATTTGCCTATTTTTTGTATAACATTAAAATATAAGTTTGTCATGTGAAGTCCAATCTAGGTTTAGATGGATATTACTTCTATCCCTAGTCTACTCAGGGCTTTCATGATGAGGTTAGACAGTTTTTGAAAGACTTTTCTTAATATTTTAGATGATCATACAATTTCCATTTGCGATATAAACATATCTCATTAAATGTTTTGTATTACATTTAAAGATTTGCCAATTTTAAACTATCCCTGAATCTCTAGAATTAAACCACTTTGATCTCATCTGTCTTTGATGGAGCAAAACTAATTTTAAATGTATTTCTAAGCTTACACTTTAAACTCTAAAGTGGGGATAATCACAAAATATATCAGGACAATACTTTTTTGTGTAAGATATTTATTTTATTTTATGTCTATGTGCTTTCACTGAATATTCATCCGTGCACCACAAGCATGCTACCCATGATCATCATTAATAAACTTGAGTAATCTGTAAAACCAATGAATTTAAGATGGTATCTATTACACTATAAGCATCGATGATAAAATCAACAGGAACGAAAACATTCAGTCACTCATGGGTGATAGACACTCAGTAGAAGCAAAGGGATTCAGAGCCAGGAAATGAGAAGAAGAATAAAATGACAATCATGAAGTATTAGTAGAACTTTTCTTAAAATTGAAAGCAGAAACTTGTAGTAGATTTTTCATAGCTTCCTAGATTTCAAAACTAGAAATAATATTTGAGAGTGACAATTCCTAGCTTTGGCAGATGTAGAGAATGATGAAATAAATACACTGTGCTTTGTCTTTAGTAAAAGCGTTTTCCCCAGAAGAAATGACCTTAGCAGAATTTTTTTGCCACTTGGAGTAAAGACACTTTTTTAGATTTCTTCCCTGTGGAGAACTGCTCTTATCTAAGTAGGAGAAAAATGCTGAGAATCACTTGTGAACATTACATCTCAGGGATTCAAGACTGAGATTTAATCATAAGATTACAGAACACTTCCTCCCACATGTATCTCACCAACAGAGAAACAAGTCTCAAGTATAATAATAGTGGTTTACAGGAGAAAAAGCTGCTATTCTCAGAGGTGTACTTAAGGAGCCCAGAATCGATAGGAGAGATTAAAACAAGGACACTAGAGAAAATGTGAAGCCTCTGGCACCCACAGACACAACAAACTAGACATCCCCAAACTACAGCCTGAATAATGTGGAACCTGTTACCAAAACACTGTTTTGCTCAAATTTTATTTCTTACTCTAGTAACTAATTGTAAGAACATTTATAAATCACACACACACACACACACACACACACACACACACAGAGAGAGAGAGAGAGAGAGAGAGAGAGAGAAACACAGAAAGAAGAAAATAGACCAGAAGCTAATTCACATATAATAGGTAAAAAAAACAAAGAAACCAGAATTTTATTAATAAGTTAAGACAGTGAAATAAGGAATTTATTATGTGCAGACAGGCAATGGAATCAGAATATGTTTTGTAGGTTTAGCAGTAGACAGGGACAGAAAATAAAAGAACCAGTGCTCTCTGCCTACAGCCTGAGTATCTGGAAGCCAGAAGACAGGTTGAAAATATTCAGTAAAAGCACAAATTTAGAAAACATTTAAAATCCCCCAGTTTACAATTATAAAAATAAACGTAAATGATTTCATTCGGAAAAATAGTGAATGGAAGGGAATGTTAGATACTACAGAAAAAAAAATTAGACTCTTGTACATATGGGCACAGAATTCTCCAAACTAAAAATGAAAAAAAAAACCCACATACATTGAAAAAAAAATCTATAATTGATGCAAATTTTATTTTCATCTCAGAAAGAGAGGTCAGACAAAATAAAACATACTAAATAAATCATAGCCTAATGAATAAAAATGTTCTGAAAAATGTAGGCCAAAGGTTTGTAAGCTAATGAAACTGAAGTAGCAGAGGCCATAGGAAAGCTGTGCACATAATTATCACCAAGACACTTAAAATATTTTTTAGAATTATTTACTTTTAATTATAAGTATGTAAGTGTTTTAGCTGCATGTATGAAAGCCATGTGCATGTGTGATACTTGCAGAATCAGAAGAGAGAGTCAGATCCTCATAAACTGGAGTCATGGAAAGTTGTAAGCACTGGGGTAACTAACCAATGTCCCCTGCTAGAAGAACAAGAGTACCATCATGCTATGTACCATCAAAATACTGAGAACATACCATTACAAATAAAATCTTAGAGGTAATTGGAAATAGTAAAAAAGTCAGATGTAGAAATGTGAAAAGAAAAAGATAATATAAGTCAGATAATGTAGAATAGATACCACTGGAATAAAAAGGTTAAAACATGACAAGAATGTCACCCTCAACAGAGTAGTTAATACCTCAATCTATAAGCATGAAGCAATAATTGAAAAACTGATATGTTAAACATGTATACAGAGAAATATAGATATATTAATATATGCATATATATTAAAATAGAAATGAAGTAAACAATCTAAAGATGGGAAGACCTAAGCAGAATAATTAACAACAAATACAGCTTCAAAGATCAATTCAGGCTTAGAGAAAATGTCAGCTGATGAAGAGCAAACACAGAAGGTATTAATAATCATAAGAAAATAATTGTATTATCTTTAAAACATCTTATAATTGAATGCTGGCATTAACTATTATTATATATTCTTTGGCTAATAACCATTAATGGCCAGGAGAAACATGAAGAAATGCTCAACATCTTTAATCATCAGAGAAATCAACTCAAGATGACTCTGAGATTCCATCTCACACCTGTGAGAATGGCTAAGAACAAAAGCTCAAATGACAGCACATGCTGGCGAGGGTGTAGAGAAAGGGGAACCCTCCTCCATTGTTAGTGGGAGTACAAACTTGTACAATCACTGTGGAAATCAGTCTGGTGATATCTTAGAAAACTTGGAGTGGCTATACCTCAAGACCCAGTCATATCACTCCTGGGTATACATCCAAACGATTTCTCAACAATCCACAAGGACGTCTCCTCAACTATGTTCATAGCAGCTTTATTTGTAATAGCAACAAACTGGAAACAACCCAGATGTCCCTCTAGTGATGAATGGATAAAAAACACTGTGGTACATTTACACAACAGAATACTACTCAGCCATCAGAAACAAGGAAAACATGCAATTTGCTGCCAAATGGATGGATCTAGAAAAGCTCATCTTGAATGAGCTAACCCAGACCCAGAAAGATGCACATGGCATCTATTCACTTATAATTGGATTTTTGCCATATAGTAGTACAGGATAACGTTCCTACAACCAACACAACAAAAGGTGAAGGAACACAGATTTTGTTACCTGTTAATGGGACAATTTTCTCTAGTGGAGCTGCCATGTAGGCTCCCACTGCAAGAGAAAGCTCTTAGCCCTCATATGACTGCTGAACTGAGGGGGGCTGATATGTAGGGGTACCCCACACTGTAAGAGTAGGATAGGTAGGAGAAAGGGGAGAGGGTGGGAAGATAGGAGAGGGGATTGTGATGGAGATGTAACTTGAAGTAATAAACACTACAAAAACATTGAATGAAGACATAGAAATAAAAGTATTTTAGTTTGTTGTATAGGAAACGCTTTTTAAGAAAAAACTTAAAGGTAACTTATGTTTTTAAATCTTATTATATATCTTAGAGCAAACAAAACAAATGTATGCCTAAAATGTAAAATAAACTACCAAAAACAATGAGGAAAGGGTTGAAAGGAGAGTGAGACAAAAATTCTGAGTATTGGACTTACAAAATATTGTTTTGTTTTAAGAAAAAATATTGAGTAGATAGCAAAGATCATGACAAATTTAAGCTCTATTAATCGTAAGTCACATTAATTCTAAGTATATAAATGTGAAACTCCAAAATACAATGCAGACATAATGTATTACTGTCTATAATAGCCGATAAACAGTAATCTAGAAACTGTAGAAGACAAAGGGCAGAGATATAGGTATATGTGCATATTATATATATTTATATAATATATACATATATAGTAAGATAGTTTATATTGTGTATATAAATCTATAATAAATATATGCATATATTATGCATATATCATATATATTAACATGCAGAAGACTACTATAGTGAATATAAATTCTTTATATTTTTGTTACAATGGGTTAGACTTTAAGAATGGGACATCATCATGATAACAAAATTAGAGAACCTTCACCTAATATTTTATTTTTAAATATATCATCTTTTATCTTATTCTATTCAGTTTGAATATTTTCAAGCTCTTTTCATACATATGCATTGTTTTATTTTTGGAAATTCAATTTTACCTTACTTTCTCTTATTCACATCCATAATAGCTGGTGCATATTACATGCTTTGAAACACTGGATATTTGGGACAATTCCATGTGATTAATAAAATTTGAACCTCATTAGTAAAACCAGAAAGCCCTAATGTTGTGGATAGTTACATCCATATTTTGGAGCCATAAATTTTAACAATGTATGTGATAAAAATGTAGCATAAGCCAATTACATCTTGGAAATCTGGTTCAATAGTCAAACTCTCTGATATAATCTTGATATAATTCCCTAGGCAAGACTAATATGAGACAACATATTTACTTTCACATTTATTTTCAAAACTATATTTGTTTGTTCAATTTTATGTGTATGATGTTTTGTCTGAATGCACTCATATGCACATATCTACTTGTTTCCTGTGGTATTCAGAAAAGGGATCTAATGAACTTGGAGTTATAGATGGTTGGGTTGTTATTTGTGTGCTTAGGAATAAACCTGGATCCTCTGCAAAGGCAAGACATGCTCTTTTTGTGAGTGTGTGTTTGTTTATTTATTACTTCAAGTTACCTTTAAAACATCTTATAATTGAATGCTGCCGTCAACTATTATTATATATTGTTGGGTTAGTAATCATTAATTGCCAAGAGAAACTTGAAGATGCTCAACACCTTTAATCATCAGAGAAATGCAACACAAGATGACTGTGAGATTTCATCTCACACCTGTCAGAATGGCTAAGAACAAAGACTCAAATGACAGCACAGTTACAGTGCCCCCTCTTTCTACCCCTCCTGGTCCCATCCTCCCATCTTCTTCCCCCTCTCCCACCTATCCTACTCCTGCTCCGCTGTGGGGTGTCCTGACATATCACCCCCCCCCTCCCCTAGTTCAGCAATCATATGAGGGCTAAGAGCTTCCTCTTGCACTAAGGACCTACATGGCAACACCACTAGGGCAAAGTATCTCACTAACAGGTAACAAAGTCTATGTTCCTGTTCCTTTTGGGGCATTGGTTGTAGTGTAGTTATACTGTACTATATGGCTAAAATCCATGCTCTTAAGTACTGCACAATCGTTGCAGCTCCCTCTTCTTGACATTTGCTTTTATCTGTGTTGTCCCTCCATTGTTTGGCCAAAACTGTGGTGTGCCAGTTTTTAAAAATAAGATAGAGTTGGTTTATGAATTTTCCTGATATAATTGATAAACAGAATTAAAACACTGTGTGGGTATGTGTGTGTGTGTGCTTGCGCGTATTTTTAGAGGTTCTTTTCGTCAAAGGTTTAGAAAATCTAATCTTGAAAAATGTAATTTCCCCCCTTACTTTGTAGGTTACAAACTCTTTCCCTTAAACTCTTTCCCTTATCAAAAAAGAAATTAGATCAAATTTACTGAGTGTAGCTGTGGTAACTACAAATTTAGAGAGATATTCTTTGGAGATGGTTTTATGTGTAATAAATCTATTTAGTTTTTAACCATCTGAAGCTATGGGGTAAGGTTTATTTTTTTAGTTCTTTTGTGGGAGGTACAATTTTGATCTTACCCAAAAGTGACCTAATACCTGGAAGTATAACTGAGTGGTTTAGAATCAATGATTTAAAATGTGCAAATATTTAGTTTAATATCCAATATCAGCAAAAAAGAAAAAAAACATCTATTCACTGCTTGTATAATTATAGGAGTGGGGCAAGCAAATTATGTATATTGATTTATCTTTTAAGCACAATAAGTTACTCATGTCCTAGATTAACAAAAAGACACAGAGTACAGATACATATTTATTTAGTCCAAAATATAACCTTCTCATTCTTTATAATGTTGGTTGTATCTTTCCAGGACTGACAATTTGGTACGGGATAACCAATTGGTGTATTCTTCCCTAAAGAAGAGTATTTCTTCTTCTCTTAATATTATTTAGTTGCCTTTAGTACTTTTTAATTTTTATTTATTACTTCAAGTCACATCTCCATCAAAGTCCCCTTCTACCACCCCTCCTGGCCCCACCCTGCCACACTCTCACCCTTCTCTCAGAATTCATAACCCATTTTTTGAATAATTAGACCATGACTATAAAAATTATAAGGTGTAAAAATCATTCCCAATGTCCACTCCATACATATTTTGCAAATGATATTAATAGTCTATTATATATCTCCATGAGTTTAATTTTCATTTCTAACTAATTTTCCATCCCAACTTGCATTACCAACTTAAAAACATCTTCTTAGACCTAGAACACCCTTTCAATATGAAACAACTTAATATCTAACTGTGAGACTGTAACTATCTGGTCTTCAACCACATCAGAGACCAGAGAAGGATAAATATATCTGATTATACAGGAAGTTCAGAGCCAGAAGCTTCCAAAATAAAAGAAATGACAGAAAACTGGCTACCTGGGCAGTCCCCAATTTCTCTCCATACATTTGAGTTTTTGTAAGATTGAGTCCTCTGGACCTTCCTCCATCTGTTCTTATCCTCGTTAAGCTCTCAGATCACAACTGGTGGAAGTGCAGGCTTGTGCAACCACTATGGAGGTCACTCTGGCGATATCTTAGAAAACTTGGAATAGCTCTGCCTCAAGACCCAGCCATACCACACCTGGGTATACATCCAAATGATTCCTCACCAAATCACAAGGAAGTTTCTTCATCTATGTTCATAGCAGCCTTATTTGTAATAGCTAGAAACTGGAAACAACCCAGATGTCCCTCAACCAAAGAATGAATTAAAAAACTGGTATATCTACACAATGGAATACTACTCAACTATCAGAAACAACGAATTCATGCAATTTGCAGCCAAATGGATGGAACTAGAGAAGCTCATCCTGAGTGAGCTAACCAGACCCATAAGAGATTTGCATTTCTCTGATGATTAAGGATGCTGAGCATTTCTTCAAGTGTCTCTCAGCCCTTAGGGATTCCTCCTTTGTGACTTCTCTGTTTAGCACTTTCCCCAATTTTTGATTGAATTAATTGGTTTCTTGGGTTCTTTGTTAATTTTGGATATTAACCCTCTGTCAGATGTGGGGTTGGTGAATATTTTTTCCCAATCTGTAGGCTACCGTTTTGTTCTAATGACAGTGTCTTTTCCCTTACAGAAGCTTTTGAGTTTCATGAGGTCTCATTTATTGATTCTTGGTCTTAGATCCTGAGCTGCTGGTTTTCTGTTCAGGAAGTTGTCACCTGTGCCAATGAGTTCATGGGTTTTCCCACTTTCTCTTCTAATAGATTTAGTGTGTCAGGCCTTATGTTAAGGTATTTGATCCACTTAGACTTAAGTTTTGTACAAGGTGATAAGTATGGGTCTAATTTCATTCTTTTACATGTCGACATCCAGTTGGACCAGCACCATTTGTTGAAGATGCTGTCCTTTAAAAATAGTAATAAAAACATCATGGTATTGGTATAGAAACAGACCAGTGGATCAATGGAATCAAATTGAAGACACAGAAATGAACCCACACACCTATGGTCACCTAATTTTTGACAAAGAATCCAAAACCATACAATGGAAAGAGTTTTACTATTTTAATATGTAGTTTATATTTTACAATTTTATAATTTATATAATTTCCTCCTTCTCCCAACCCAAAGCCAACATATGTATCCCTCTTCCCTCATTCTCTTTCAAACTCATAGCTTCTTTATCTTTAATTGTTCTATCTCTGTCTCTCCCTCCCTCCCACCCCCTCTCTCTCTCTCACACACACATATACTCACACACACAGTCACAAATTCACACAGTCACACACATACAAACACAATTATTGAAATAGCCCTTTATAACTTGTGCTCTTTTAACAGACATGAAAATATAGATTGGAGCCTATATTAATCTTAAATCTGAATATTCAGTGTTGTGGACACATAATGAGTTAGAAACTAGAGCAAATAATACATTAGAAAATATTCTTTTATGTTTCAAAACAAAGTACACTATTATGCTTACTCCTGAAAATGTGTAATGAGTTGAAATTCCTGTATTTAACAGATAAGTGGACTGGAGAGATGGCTCAGCAGTTTAAAGCAGTTGGTGTTCTGCCAGGACATTAGATTAGTAAATAGTACCCAAGTCAGACAGCTCACAACTACCTATAAATTCTGCTTCAGGGCGATCTTATAGGTATGGGCGCTGTGGCCACCTCTGCACATATGTGTATACCCACAGAAGACAGACAAACATGCACAATTAAAATTTAAATAAATATCCAAGTTACAAAAATCCCCAAAATTAAAATAAAAAATGTTAATCCAAATAGGATTGTTGTTGATTAATTTGCCCTTGACCAGGCCATGGTGGGCCCAAATAAAATAAGACTATCTTCCTGATAATAGTATGATATAAAATCTGTGGGAAGAACTCCATTTGGAAAAGAGCACACAGTACTAGTATTAAAAATAGATTTATTTTATCTAACTGAAGATAGAAGAAAAAAAAAAAAAAACAAGACCATACAGAAAGATTCAAATGGAAGATAAGCTTTTCTCTCACCTTGCTTTTGGTCAATAAATGTCCATTATCTTAAGCTATTTGAATTGTAATATCATTTTCTCTTGGAATCTGGGGAGAATTGGCTCAAGGACAGCTGTAGAGAAGTTATCTATGGTTCCACAAGTCTCTTTTGTAAAAAGACACAGAATCACAATATTTTCAAAGAGCTTTCCACAGACATAAACATGGGGGAAGCCATTTGTATAATTTTAATAATTTCTATGCTTCCTATAAATCCATTAGTCGTAGTGAATGTATTGGGTATGAGCCATAAAAGAAGGGCTATGTAAATTTTCATGCAGGAAAAAAATAATGTAAAAGAAAATCTCTATATATATTCAGTCTAAATCACATACTTAAAACACACATACACACACATATGAACACAGTCTCTCACTCTAAAAATTACAAAAAAAATGAAAGAGATCAGAGAAATGTGTGACCACATAAATGTCAGTTTCCAACCTAATTAAAACAGCTGCTGGATACATGGAAAAAATCCACTAGATTATCTAAAATTAAAAAGTAACACGGGGGAGGCCAAGATGGCAGCGACCTGCTCTGACGCATTTTGAACGTGGGAGAAAAGAGCCATAAAAAACACAGAGTTATTGGACACTGTGCAAAAACCGGAGGGGCTAGACCCTCCAGGAACACTCACAGCTCCCAAGGGACTGTTAAAAGTCCCAGGGTAAGGCTCTCCCCCCATCTCTCTCAGACATGGAAGCCACTAAATCCAGGATTCGGGAACTCCCATTTGGAGAGGCGCATGGTAAGATCGACCCCAACACACAGCAAGCAGAATCAGAGGCCACATGGCGATCGCCCACTAGCCTACTGGGCTCCCCACACCTCAGGAGGACCTTATAGCTACGTAGGAAACTTTGCGGGATAGTTGAAGGCTTAGCAAGGAAGAAACAGGGCGCTCGGCAGGTGGTCCGCAGCCGCTCGAGCCACGGAGGATTCGAGAAAGCGGGAAGCCGAAGGGCAGAGCAGTCAGGGTGGGAAGCAGGCACAGGCGGGCGGGGCTGAAGCCCAGTGCACCCACGGCAGAGCAGCTAGGGAGGGAAGCCAGCACAGGCAGCGGGAGGGGCCGTAGCTCTGCGTACCCACGGCAGAGTGGCTGGGGAGGGAAGCCGGCACAGGTGGCGGAAGGGGCCGTAGCTCTGCGTACCCATGGCAGAGCAGCTGGGGAGGGAAGCCGGCACAGAGCAGACAGGGAGGGAAGCCTGCACAGGCAGGTGGGGCTGAGGGTCCAGGCCTGTGGCGGAGAAGCCTAGTGGGAAACCAGAAGCCAGGGGACCATAGCTGTATTCTGGAAAACCCAGACATAATAGGTGTGGAGCCAGGCCCTGTCAGCCTCCATGATGACAAACAAAGCCCACAGAATCTGTGCCTGGGCAAACAGGTCCATACCATCAGAACCATTACAGGCTGATCACTCAGTGTGCAACATAGAGAAGTCTGAATTGGGAGCAGTGAAACAATCCCGGACCATTACTCACTACCTGGGAATAGGCTGCACCAGCTCACAGTGCTTCGGGCTATTAAAACCACAGTGACCCTGAGATCCCCGAGTAAGTAACAACAGATAGCCAAGCAATTCGACTCCTTCACCAAAGCATCCCCTGTGGATCCAAGCACAGAAAATGACAAGAACAGACAGCTAAACACATCCATATGGCCAAAGGTCCAAGAAAAAATAGAAATCAAGGAAATATGATTCCAACAACGCAGAATTATCCTAGCTCATCCAATTCTGATGACTTCACACCAACAGAAACACATGAAAACGATGACAATTCTGCATTATGGAAAGTGAGAGTCCCTTCAAGAAGAACTTAAATCTATGAAGGAATTCAAAGAAGTCACAATTTTACAAGTCAAAACAACGAACAACACCATTAAAGAACTCCAAGCCAAGGTGACAGAGCTTGAACAGGAAAAGGACAAAGCAATGAAAGATGTTCAGGCAAAAACAAGCAAGCTGGAGAAGGAAATGTACAAAATGAACAATACCATACAAGACATGAAAATTGAAATAGAAACAATAAAGAAAACACAGTCAGAGTTAAAAGAGGAAGTGGAGAATCAAGGGGAGAGAACAGGAACTATGGATGTGAGTATCAAAAATAGGATGCAAGAGATGGAAGACAGGATCTCAGGCATGGAAGATTCGATAGAAGAAATCAGTACAACATCCAAAGAAAATGAGAAGGCTAAAAAATCTCTCACCCACAACATCCAAGAAATCAAGGACTCAATGAAAGACGGAACCTAAGAATCATAGCCATAGAGGAAAGAGAAGACTCCCGACTCCAAGGTCCAGGAAATATCTTCAACAAAATCATAGAAGAAAACTTCCCAAACCGGAAAAAAGAGATGCCAATAAAAATCCAAGAGGCTTACAGAACACCGAACAAATTAGATCAGAAAAGAAACTCCTCTCGCCACATAATAATTGAAACACCAAATGTACAGAACAAAGAAAGAATATTAAAAGCTGTAAGAGAAAAAGGTCAAGTCACATACAATGGCAGACCCATCAGAATTATATCTGACTTCTCCTCAGAAACTTTAAAAGCTAGAAAAGCCGACAGATATCCTACAAGTCCTGAGAGATCATAGGTGCCCAGCCAGACTACTATACCCAGCAAAACTCTCTATCAACATAGATGGAGAAAACAAGATATTCCATGACAAAATCAAATTTAAACAATATCTACCCACAAACCCAGCCCTACAGAATATCCTAGAAGGAAAATCCCAACCCAAAGAAGAAAACTTCACGCAAGAAAACAAAGGGAATAGAAAAACCCTCAGCAACTAAACCAAAAGAGGCACAGGACCATCACCTATACCAAACTAATGGGAAACAACAACCCCAGGTCACTAACATCCATCAACATCAATGGACTCAACTCCCCAATAAAAAGACACAGGTTTACAGAGTGGATCCACAAGCAAGACCTGTCCTTTTGCTGCATACAAGAAACATATCTCACTACCAAAGATAGACACTACCTCAGAGTAAAGGGCTGGGAAAAGGTTTTCCAAGCAAATGGACCCAGGAAGCAAGCTGGAGTAGCAATCCTAATATCAAACAAAACAGTCTTCCAACTGAAGTTAATGAAAAAGACAAAGAAGGGCATTATATACTCATTAAAGGGAATATTCATCGAGAGGAAATCTCAATACTGAACATCTAAGCCCCAAATACAAAGGCACCTACATTTGTCAAAGAAACACTTCTAAAACTTAAATCGCACGTCGATCACAACACATTAGTAGTGGGAGACTTCAACACCCCACTAACAACAATGGACAGATCATCAAGACTGAGGCCAAACAGAGAAATATTGAGTCTAACAGAGATCATGAAACAAATGGACCTAACAGATATCTATAGAACGTTTCACCCAAACACAAAGGAATACACCTTTTTCTCAGCACCTCACGGAACCTTCTCCAAAATCTACCACATAGTTGGACACAAAGATATTCTCAATAGATACAAGATAATTGAAATAACACCTTGTATCTTATCAGACCACCACGGAATAAAGCTGGTCTTCAACAGCAAAAGAACCAACAGAAAGCCTACACACACATGGAAATTGAACAGCTCCTTACTGGATGACCACTGGGTCAGGGAAGAAATAAAGAAGGAAATCAAAGACTTCTTAAAATCCAGCGACAATGAAGACACAACATATCCAAACCTATGGGATACAATAAAAGCTGTGCTACGAGGAAAGTTCATAGCACTAAGTGCTTTCAAAAAGAAAATTGTGACAGCTCATATTCGTGAATTAACAGCTAAGCTGGGTGAATTGGAAAAAAAAGAAGCAAACACTCCCAAGAGGAGCAGAAGGCAGGAAATCATCAAACTTAGGGCTGAAATCAACAACTTAGAATCAAAAAGAACTATACAAAGAATCAATGAAACCAAGAGTTGTTTCTTCGAGAAAATCAAGAAAATAGACAGACCCCTAGCCAAATTAACTATAAGGCAAAGGGAAAGAACCCAAATCAACAAAATCAGAAACAAAAAGGGAGAAATAACAACAGACATTGAGGAGATCCAGAAAATATTCGGGTTCTACGTTAAAAAGCTATATTCCACCAAATTTGAAAACCTAAATGAAACTGACAATTTCCTCGATAAATTCCACCTACCAAAACTAAATCAAAATCAGATTAACATCTTAAACAGCCCAATAACCCCTAAGGAAATAGAAAAAGTCATTAATAGTCTCCCAACCAAAAAAAGCCTAGGGCCAGAGGGCTTTAGCACGGAATTCTACCAGACCTTCAAAGAGTAAGTAACACCATTACTCTTCAAAATCTTCTACCACATAGAAACAGAAAGAACACTGCCAAACTCATTCTATGAGGCCACTGTCATTCTGATTCCTAAACCACACAAAGACCCAACAAGGAAAGAGAACTTCAGACAAATCTACCTCATGAACATAGATGCAAAAATACTTAATAAAGTACTAGCAAACCGAATTCAAGAAAACATCGAAAGTATCATACCTCATGATCAAGTAGGCTTCATCCCAGGAATGCAGGGATGGTTCAATATATGAAAGTCTATCAATGTAATTCACCATATAAACAAGATGAAAGAAAAAAATCAGATGATAATTTCGCTAGATGCAGAAAAAGCATTTGACAAAATCCAACACCCTTTCATGCTAAAAGTTCTGGAGAGAACGTGCATACAAGGACCATACCTAGAAATAATAAAGGCAATATACAGCAAGCCAGTGGACAACATCAAATTAAATGGAGAGAAGCTTGAAGCATTTCCCCTAAACTCAAGGACAAGACAAGGATGTACACTTTCACTATATCTCTTCAATATAGTACTTGAAGTCCTTGCTAGAGCAATAAGACAACTAAAGGAGATCAAAGGAATAAATATTGGAAATGAAGAAGTCAAATTATCCCTATTCGCAGATGATATGTTAGTATAAATAAGCGACCCCAAAAACTCCACCAAAGAATTCTTACAGCTGATAAACAAATTCTAAAATCTACAAAGAACTCAAGAAACTAAATGACAAGAAAACAAATAATCCAATCAAAAAATGGGAGACGAAGCTAAATAGAGAATTCACAAATGAGGAATCCCTAATGGCCGAGGGACACCTGAAGAAATGCTCAACATCTTTAATCATCAGAGAAATGCAACTCAAGACGACCCTGAGATTCCATCTCTCACCTGTCAGAATGGCTAAGATAAAGAGCTCAAATGACAGGACATGCTGGCAAGGGTGTGGAGAAAGGGGAACCCTACTCCATTGCTGGTGGGAGTGCAGACCACTATGGAGGTCTGTCTGGCGACATCTTAGAAATCTTGGAATAACTTTGCCTCAGGACACAGCCATACCACTTCTGGGTATACACTCACAGGACCCCTCATGGAGACATAGAGAAGTCTCGTCATCTATGTTCATAGCAGCCTTATTTGTAATAGCTAGAAATTGGAAACAACACAGATGTCCCTCAACTGAAGAATGGATTAAAAAAATGTGGTACATCTATACAATGGAATATTACTCAGCTATCAGAAACAATGAAATCATGCAATTTGCAACCAAATGGATGGATTTAGAGAAGCTCATCCTGAGTGAGCTAACCCAGACTCAGAAGGATGCACATTGCATCTATTCACTTATAGTAGGATTTTAGCTATATCGTACAGGATATCTGTACTATAACCCAAACACCAAACGGAACATGGACATAATTTTTTTTTCTTTTTTCTTTTTCCTTTTCCTTTCTTTCTTTTTCTTTTTCCTTTTCCTTTTTCTTTTTCCTCTATTTTTTGTTGTTGTTCTTTGTTTTTGTGGGTTTGTGTGTTTGTTGGTCTTTTTTTAATTTTCCCCCTGTAGCAAGGAGACACTTTTCACTGGCAGTACTGCCTCGTATGCCCCCAGTGTATGAAGAGGCTCTTGGCCCTCATATGAATCCTGATCTGTGGTGAGAGACTGTTATGCAGGGACACTCCACCCCAGAGGAACAAGAAGGAAGGGTCAGGGGGTAGAGCATGGGAGGGTGGGGCTGGGAAGTGGGAAAAGAGGACAATATGATAGAGATGTAACCTGAAGCAACAAACAAATAAATGTGTTAATTAAAAAAAAAGCAGGTAACAATGTTAAAACACTGTAAATAAAATAAAGGATACAGCCGTTCATCCTGGGTTTATAAACCTCCAAGTGTTGAAAAAACGTAGAGCTAAGGTAAAATACATGAGAATTGTGGTGTTAACCCATGCCTTTAACTTCAGCAGAGATGGGAAGAGCACCATAGAGTTAGTGGTCTTATAAATTCTGGAGTTACATGGAACAGGGTGGTGAGGGTGCACACCCTTAATCTCATCATTCAAGAAGAGTACACCCTTAATCCCAACATACTAGAGACAGCAACAGGCATATCTCAGAGCTCAAGGTCAGCCTGATACAAAACAAACTCTAAATAGAGAAAAACTTCGATCCAGGAGTGGTGGAACACATCTTTAATCCCTTCAGATGGGAACCACAGGTCTCTGATCCCAATAATTAGAACGCAGAGACACACACATAGGATTTGGAAGGACCTAAGTTAAAAAGCTGCTTACAAAAGGCCTACTCAATACAAACAAATTGTCCTTTGAGATCTCAAAATATATACACTAAAGCTGGTTTAGCTCCAAAATAACAAAATAATTTCTTCTTTAACCCAGATTGAAAGATAACACTTTACATATTGTCAAAAAACCAAATTTGCTTCAGGAGAAATATTACCTAGCCCCCCCCATCCCCACCAGTAAAAAAGAGGATAATTGTCCCAGAGTTAGGATTAGGGCAGGTCTCTGTTCTTATCTTTCCAGGAGAATCAAAGCATCCATTCAAGGAACCCAGGGACAACCTGACAACGGAAACCTCAGCAGAAAACAGAATCAGACACCAGAGCAAAGAGTGATCCAGTTGATTCAGCCAGACAGACTCCCTCAATAGCTGTCTCCATCAAAAGCCTACAACCACAACAACTAAATATCGCTAAGAATGATCAGCTCTACACAATGCCCCAGCCAGAACCTCAGTAAAGCCTGGAAGATCAGCTTCTGCCTACCAACTCCTTAGGACATCTAAACAGCTGAGAACAGAAGGACTGAACATAAAAGGATTGTACTAACATTTTTAACCATTTTTCCATTTTGGTTCGGGCCCCAAACAGGTTTACTACCACCCAAATCAGCAGGAAGTCATTTTAAGAGAGCGACGTCCCAGTCCCATGCCCAGAGGGTGGAGAGGGTGTTTCTCCGCCCCCCCCTTTGGTTATTTGAAGGATAACTGAAAACTCTTGTTATTTAGGGGAAGAGATTACAAGTTGTTAAATGGTCCTGTTTAATGGGTTTTGGAGGTTAGACCCAGGGTATTCCTTCTTTCCCTTTTCTGTATCCTTCTTTCTCTCCTATGTAGGAGTGCACAGACTTGAGAAAAATGAGACATAGACATAGCACAGGAAGGACCAAGAAGAAGGGACAGATTACTGAATATGCCCTTATACCTTTGTATATTGATACAATATTAGTAGTATATTTGGCTAAAGTGGTATTGACCATTGTTTATTGTGCAAAAATAAGATTGTATTGGACTACATCGGTATTGATCTTTGTATATTGATACAAAATTAAGATTATAGTTGGCCACAATGGTATTGACCCTTGTATATGGACGTAATATTAAGATTGTATTGGGCTACATAGGCATTGATCTTTGTATATTGATACAAAATTAAGAGTATATTTAGCCACATTTGAATAGATCTTTGTATATTGATACAAAATTAAAGGTAATGCTTCCTAATGGTATCGTACCTATAGATACTTAAAAATGAAATGTGAAGCTCTGGCCTCTTGATACCAACCATCTTAAACTCTTTAGGATAGTTAAGAAAAACAAACTCCTAGTCATACATGCATGTCACCTTGTTAGCTACTATGACAGTCTATCACAGATATTCTCTAAGCTACTCAGTAATCAAGTTGCTAAGAGACAAGCAACATTTGCTTATCTAAATACAAGAGATGGATAGGGCATTTTCAAAAACCCCAAGAGATCTGCATAATATGGCATTCAAAGATGTTGTCTTAAATTAAGATTTTTTTGATATCGAGACATATCAGCTCCTGACAGCACCCCCTATTCTACTCCAAGTAGAAGAAAAGCATCGAAGAATCTCCAGTGTGAGATGATTGAATTAGTGGCAAGCCTATCTCTTGGCATGAAAAATCTCCTTGCTTCAACTGCAGACAAAACTTGGTAGCAGGGAAGTCGACAGCCTTGCTCTGCCAAAACAGGTTAGGTAAGTCCTTCATAATCCCTGCTCTACAATAAATGTCTGTCAGAGAAACAGGACCAAAAGGCTGAAGACTGATGCTGGAATGTATGGAGAGAAAATTGGAACTGTCCAGGCAGTCACTGGTTTGTCATTTCTTAGTATTGGAAGCTGCAGGCCCTGCACTTCCTATATAAGTAGATATATTTATCCCTCTCATGTCTCTGAGGTGGTTGAAGAATAGACAGCTAGAGTCTCATAGTTAAATTTTGAGTTGTTTAGTAATCAAGAGGGTGTTCTAGATCTAAGAAGATGGTTATAATAGTGATGCATGTTAGTATGAAAGCTAAGTCAGTTATAGAACTTTAAACTCATGGAGATGGTTAGATGGTAGAATGTAAAAGTCAGGGGCCAAATATATATGAACTGGACATTGGGAAGGTATACTGGGCCATTTAACTCTCATAAATGTGGCATATTTATTTCTGCTGTTTTGTATAGTATTTACTGTTATAAGAGAAGGAACCATTTGTTGGACTGAAAGGGGAAGCTGTTGGGGAGAAGAGGGTGGAAGTGTGGGACAGGAAGGGGGAATAGGGAAGGTTTTTTGACTGTGATGTAACTTGAAGAAAAAAAATAAAGTATTTAATAAAAAAAAGTAACACTGATAATCACATTTTTTATAGAAATTACAAAACAAAGTAAAACAAAACAAACAAAACAAAACAAAGATTCTTCATCTAATGATGTTAGGAATATAGAACGCTGCTGCTCCTCTTGGGGGAAAGCTGTTTGCAATGCATAAATCACATTTATGACCAGTGATCTCATTCCTGGGTATATATCCTAGAAAAATAAAAATTTATTTGTCCACCAATTCAGTCTAGTAGTATCGTTATAATAAATTTAATAGTTTCTCTTCCATTGGCTTCTAATTTTATAAACTGTAGCATCCATGCATACAGACCTAGTTACCAATAATGAGGCAAACTAATGAAATATAAGAACTAGCATCAATTTATACTGAAGGAAAAGGCTAATACTAAAAACAAACAAAAAAATCAAAACAAAGGAAAACAAAACTAACCTGCTTTTGAAGGCTGCTGGGGAAGGCTTCCATGCTCATCAATGGTGCAGCCACTTGTGAGTTACCTATGTTCTTGTTGATAGCACCAGACAAATCAATATGCAAACACCCCTAAAGAAGCTCAATGGGACAGAAAAAAAATTTAGACCTTTTTCCTGTCAATGAGACACTTTGCCCTTGTGGTGCTGCCTTGTAGCCTCCCAGTGTATGAGGAGGCTCTTGACCCTCATATGACTGCTGAACTGGGGCAGGGGACTGCTATGTATGGACACTCCACTCCAGAGGAGAGTGATGGAAGGGATAGGGGGTAGCGTGTGGGAGAGTGGGACTGGGATGAGTGGAAAGAGGACACTGTGATGGAGATGGAGATGTAACCTGAAGTAATAAATAAATACTAAAAATGAAAAATAAAAAACAAAACAAAAGCAAATGTATTGGGAAGGGTGCTGTTTCCTAGCTTTCTTTCTCCGTCCATTTATCATTTGTATAATAAAAGGCTACCGAGATTTTTAAATTAATTTTGTATCCAGCCATCTTTTTAAAGGTGTTTATCATTTGTAGGAGTTCTCTGGTGGAATTTTGGGGGTAACTTATGTATACTATCGTATCATCTACAAATAGAGATACTTTGACTACTTCCTTTCCAATTAATATCCCCTTGATCTACTTTTCCTGTCTTATTGCAAGAACTTCAAGTACTATGTTGATAAGCTATGGGGAGAGTGGGCATCCTTGCCTTGTCCCTGACTTTAGGGGAAATTCTTTAAGTTTCTTTCCAATTAATTTGACGTTGGCTACTGGTTTGCTGTATGTTGTCTTTATTATTTCTAGAAGGAGTAGGATAGGAGGGAGAATGGTGGAGAGGGTGGGAGGGTGGGAGGTGGTGGTCCCGGGAGAGGTGTATGGAAGGGATTGTGATGAAAATGTAAATTGAAATAATAAATAAACATTTTAAGAAAAGATGAAATAAAAACAAAACAAAACAGAAAAAAAGACCTTGTGGTGGATTGGATGTGAATGCCACTGTATGTTAGAGTACTTGGTCTCCAGTTAGTAAAACTGTTTGAGAAAGGTCAGAGGGTGTTCCTACCTATGGACAATTTGTGTGAGTAAATGGTCTCCTGGGATTCCCTACATCTTTCTTCCTGATTTTGGAATAAGATGTTCTCAATTGTTCCTTCCACCATAATAACTTTGGTCCACTGCCATAGACTCTGGTGATTAGAATAAGGATGATAAATAGGGTCTCATTTGAGTTGTTAGTGTACCTTTGTAGGAAGAAATGAGTCAAGAGGGGTGAGCATTGAGGTTTCAAAAGCCCAATCAAGAACATTCTCTCTCTCTCTCTCTCTCTCTCTCTCTCTCTCTCTCTCTCTCTCTCTCTCAACTTGTAGATCAGAATGTAGCTGTCAGCTACTGCTTTAGTGCCATGGGCACTGTCATGCTCCCTAATATGATAGTAATGAACTAAGCTTCTGAAATTACAAACAAGACCCCAGTTAAATGTTTTCTTTTATTAACAATGACTGAGACAGATTTTAACACATTGATATGGTAACCCAGTTAAGTGGTGTTTCTTTCTTTTTCTTTGTTTCATTTTGTTTTATAATAAGTTGCACTTGTCATGGACTTTAATCCCAGCAATAGAAAAGTAACTAAGACATGAGGCTAAGAAAAGAATTACAATGTTAGGTAGGGTAATTGATCCAGATTACTGTAGTAGAATACGATTGTTTTGTATAATAAAGAAAGGAAGATTATGTCTAGAATGCAAGAGATCCTTTAGGGCATCCCTTGATGTTATGATGTCCTGTGATTAATTTCAATGGGTAACTACAACCACCTAATCCAGGAAAGTTAATAAGGTTACTGACATTTCAAGAATGAAGGAATTGGCCATTACTTCAAGAACATAAAGACATGCTGAGGTACATGCTGGAGGTGGAGGAAATCAAATGGATAGTAGAGGAAGATTGTTACAAATATCAGTTAAGAACACACAAAGAACAGTTGCAGAATGCAGGCTTTTAATACATATAAATTTTTCTTTGTTATTTCACTAAAATGAGTTTTGTGTATTCTAACACATATATTAAACTAACACTTATATTTTTCTTTCCTATATTATTCATCATTTAAAGTAACATACAATGAGTTCATATCACTGGATGTTTATAAAATTTTAGTTACAGGATACTAAAGGCTAAGCATTTCTCAAGGAACATTGCCACTATTCTAAATACAAAATGTGTTTGCAGTATTATATGGGATAGGTGGAATTACAGCATAGTTAATGTTTTCATTTGGGAACTACGTAAGCCATAGGAGATGTTATGCTGTGTCAGGTTGCTAACGGGCAACCTTGTAATGGGTAATTTTTGCTGCTAACTTTCCTACATTTGGAATAAACTAAAATCCAGCTATCTGAGAATAACTTGGGCTTTCTTGGGTGCATCATTTGAGGTTGGAAGACCAATCCCTAATATAGGCTACACCTTCTGGTGGAAGCCTACATAAAATGATCTTAAAAATAAAGCTTTTGCTTTTTGCCTTCACTTTCACTGGCAAGTTCATCAATTCTATTGTTAAAGCATTCCGTTGCTACAATAAAGCTCAGTACCTTCAAGACTCTGACACAGACTAAAAACAAACCTCAGACATCCAGATTTGCGGATTGAACAGTTATCATGTCCTTGGGCTTTCTATCAGGAGACAAGCATTGTTGTATTGGCCTGATCACAATGTAGGACACTTTAACCAGCTCTGTTCTGCTAGAGAACCCTGCTAATACAGTCATGGTAGTCAGATAAGGGGGAAATCTTGACTGGGCAGAGGGTTATAAGAGACAGTATGTGAGAAGTGCAACCAGAACATTCTATAAACATATGCAAAAGTGTTGAATATCAAATATATTTTAAGGAAATATTTTACAGGTACAATAAAACATAATAAGTAGATGTGTCCTTTTTATAAGTTGGGGAAGATAGATACTATTAATGAGTATCACCACATAATGAGAAGAATCTGGATCTTTAAGGAAACAACTAATGGTGGTTAAAACCAGTACAGCAGGAGGTCTTGGATGAGTTGGGAACTAAGATTTGGAGTCCAAACTATCTTTCACAGAGGGATCAGGTGACGGACTTAGGGACCATGGTGTGATCTAGGCAGAGGCATGGCTATGGGGCTCATGGAGGTAAAGTTGAAGACAAGGAGAGTATCCCAATAGAAAATCTGGGCCTCCTGGTCAAGGACTAGAAGGTCAAGTCCTTAGAGGAGATATCTATCTACCTGTACTCCATGCTCATTAATGAATCTTAGATTCTTGACTTTCTATTTAGAGTTCCCTTTATGATGAGGTTCTAAATAGCAAGCCAGTGTATTAGCAGAGTTGGGAGTGTCCAGTGGGGCAGGTTCATGACAGTTTTTATTTTTTATTTTTTTATGTTTTGCTATTAGGGACAATAATAGTCTTGTTGGTCTTGGTGTAAAGTGATCCAAGGGGGTAGCCACTGCCATCTGAGGAGTCATCATCTTGGCCAATTTCCCACAGATCCTGTGCAGAAACACTACTGGAGGAATAAGATTGGCAAACCCTACACTGTTTCATGCAAGGTAAGAAGTTGTCATGTCTTTGTGGTGGTGTGCCTCATCCCTATCCCTAGAGGCACTGGCACTGTCTCTGCAACTCTTCCCAAGAAGCTGCTGCTGACAGTCAATATTGAAGACTGCTACATAGCAGCCAAGAGCCACAGTGTCACTCTGAGCAACTTTTCCAAGGCCACCTTCTATGTTACCTCCAGGACCTACAACTACTTGAACTCAGATTTCTGGACAAGGACTGTGTTCACCAAGTCTTCTTATTAGGAACTAATTGTTGTGAAAATCACAACAGCACTCATTAGAGTGCCCTAATCACCTTGAGAAAACCCACAACAGAGACTTTGTCCAGAAGACCAAGGATCCAACTATAGCTACCAACTAGGGTTTCGATAGAAGAAAAATGAAGCTAATTAATTATGGAAAAATATTCTTCTTGATGATGAGGTAGTTCTGGTCTTAACTATTTGTAACATTATTACACAGATTTACACATGCAATGAAATATATGCAATCTCCATGTGCATACAGTGATATACTAATTAATGTGTATGCAAGGCATAGAAATCCAGTTAAAGTCCACAATTTTGTCAGTTATTTAATGTCAAATAAACATCATGATCTTATTTCACCATGGTTTTGTAAAATGTCACCACTGGGTTACCCAGGATGAACCATATATACTGTTCATTTACATATTTTTTTACAGATTTCACTGACTTCATAATTATTATTTCAAAAAGAACAGGTGTGAGAACAGTTTGTTCTGTGAGTCATAACTTGATGGTTTATGTGCCAGTTTTAATATAGCCCCCAATTGATTATAGAACTGATAAAAATCAAACCAAGCTTGAATTTAACATTTTTTAAATGCTGTGATAAATTTGCTGTTATATGTGTATCTTTGAAATGCTGATGTTCTTCACGTATCTCCTTTAACGTATCCATGTTCTAGGTGACCCATATAGTGAGAAAACCAAGGACTGATTTTAAAGCTTAGGGCAATAAGTCTTGGTAGCAGTATGTAGCCCCATGGCTGAGTTGCAGATACGTGATCTTTGCATATCTGATAACACAGAAAAGCAGCCATTGAGAGTCTCAAATTTTTGTGAACAGAATTGTATATAAAAATCAAGCAAAATTTAATTGTTTCCTCAAAATGTGTGGGATGTAGACCAAATGAGCTTGAATTTGTGTCAAGGAAGATTACAAATCTCTGTATCTGTCCAACATAAATGAAGGTCTATATGGCATACTTTCCATACATAAAAACTAAGAAAAGGCCAGACATGGTGGTGCACTCCTTTAATCACAACATTCAGGAGGCAGAGAAAGGTGGAACTTTGTGAGTTCAGGCAAGACTGATCTACAAAAGGAGTTCAGGACAGCCAAGGCTACACAGAGAATTTCTGTTTCAAGCAAAGAAACAACTAAAAAACTAAGAAAGAAAATGTATTTAGGTCCCCAAAATTTCCTACTGAAAATTGATGCTGTTTTTGTTCAATATTGGTCTACAGAGTTCCAGATTAAAATAAGTTACACATTAAAATAAGTTCCACTTTAAAAGTTATTTTCTGGTACATTCCATAGTGGGTAACAATCTGAGGACACACTGGAAGGATTTCTCAGATGGACAAAGTGATTCAAGAGAGGAGGAACTGAGAGTAATGCTCCAAACAACTCTCACTGCAGGAAGTAGCTTCTCTTACAAGAATCATAGTCACAGTGGGGGTCCAGGGAGAAGAGTCATTAGCTTTGAACATCTATAATGTCAAACTCAACACACACACACACACACACACACACACGCACACACGAGCTTCAGTACACTCGTATGCAGAGGAGCCAGCAACCTTCGCCTACATACATGTGCATGTATTCTGCAGGCTTTCAATCCTTAGACAGGTCCTGACTAGGAAACAGAGAAAATGCCAAGAATACAAGAGGTTTACATTACTATATTAGACTGGAATTATCAAACAATTAAATGACTACAGGACTATTCTGCAACTAAGGGTGAAGAACAACTTAAAAACCTTGAGATTTGTTCAAGACTCAACACAATATTTTGGAGGGAAAGTAGTCAGTGGAATGTGTTAAAGGGTGAAAAAGAAAGCCAGTTGCTTTAGGAACTTCTAAAGAGCCAGCATTCTTACTATAATGGTTTCATGCCAGAAAAACAATGGCCTTTAAACCTAGAAGTACTTGAATATTCTCATAGTAACTTTAACATGTCTGGAGTACTGATTCATCTACCCCATTAAATTGTCTATAACCAAACAGTGAAATTTTTGAGAAAATACTAATTCCTTCTTTTATTCCTTCATTACTCCTACAGGCAGAACTATGAAAGTGTGTTTTAGCATGAAGGGGTGTTGGATTTTGTCAAATGCTTTTTCTGCATCTAGTGAGAATATCATCTGTTTTTTTTCTTTTGTCTTGTTTATATTGTGAATGACTTTGAAAGACTTTCATATGTTGAACCATCCCTGCATCCCTGGGATGAAGCCTACTTGATCATGGTGTATACTTTTTATGTGTTCTTGAATTCGGTTTGCTAGTATTTTATTAAGTATTTTTGCATCTATGTTCATGAGGGAGATTTGTCTGAAGTTCTCTTTCTTTGTTGGGTCTTTGTGTGGTTTAGGAATCAGGGTGACTGTGGCCTCATAGAATGAGTTTGGCAATGTTCTTTCAGATTCTGTTTTGTGAAAGAGTTTGAAAAGTATTGGTGTTAGCTCCTCTTTGAAGGTCCAGTAGAATTCCATGAAAAAGCCATCTGGCCCTAGCCTTTTTTTGGTTGGGAGATTTTTAATGACTGTTTCTATTTCCTTAGGGGTTATAGGGCTGTTTAATCTGTTTATCTGATCTTGATTTAGCTTCTGTAGGTGGAATCTATCAAGAAAATTGTCCATTTCAATTAAGTTTTCAAATTTGGTGGAGTATAGATTTTTAAAGTAGGATCCAAATATTCTCTGGATTTCCTCAATGTCTGTTGTTATTTCTCCCTTTTCATTTCTGATTTTGTTGATTATTTTTTTCCCTCTGTCTTTTAGTTAATTTGGCTAAGGGTCTGTCTATTTTGTTGATTTTCTCGAAGAACCAACTCTTGGTTTCATTGATTCTTTGTATAGTTCTTTTTGTTTCTAAGTTGCTGATTTCAGCCCTAAGTTTGATGATCTTCTGCCTTCTGCTCCTCTTGGGAGTGTTTGCTTCTTTTTTTTTCCAATTCACCCAGTTTAGCTGTTAATTCGCTAATATGAGCTGTCACAATTTTCTTTTTGAAGGCACTTAATGCTATGAACTTTCCTCATAGCACAGTTTTCATTGTATCCCATAGGTTTGGGTATGTTGTGTCTTCGTTTTCATTGGATTTTAAGAAGTCTTTGATTTCCTTCTTTATTTCTTCCCTGACCCAGTGGTCCTCTAGTAAAGAGTTGTTCAATTTCCATGTGAGTGTAGACTTTCTGTTGATTCTTTTGCTATTGAAGTCCAGCTTTATTCCATGGTGGTCTGATAAGATACAAGGGGTTATTTCAATTTTATTGTATCTGTTGAGGCTATCTTTGTGTCCAACTATATTGTCCACCCCTTCATGCTAAAAGTTCTGGAGAGAACGGGCATACAAGGACCGTACCTAGAAATAATAAAGGCAATAAACAGCTGGCCAGTGGCCAACATCAAATTAAATGGAGAGAAACTTGAAGCATTTCCTCTAAACTCAGGGACAAGACAAGGATGTCCACTTTCACCATATCTCTTCAATATAGTACTTGAAGTTCTTGCTAGAGCAATAAGAGAACTAGAGGAGATCAAGGGGATAAACACTGGAAACGAAGAAGTCAAATTATCCCTATTTGCAGATGATATGATAGTATACATAAGCAACCCCAAAAATTCCACCAGAGAATGCTTACAGCTGGTAAACACCTTCAGCAAAGTGGCTGGATACAAAATTAATTCATAAAAATCAGAAGCCCTTCTTTATACAACAAACTAATGGGCTGAGAAAGAAATAAGGGAAAGAACCCCCTTCACAATAGCCACAAACAACATAAAATACCTGGGGGTAACTCTAAACAAGCAAGTAAAGGACCTGTACAACAAGAACTTCAAGCCCTTGAAAAAAGAAATGGAAGAGGCCTTTAGAAGATGGAAAGATCTCCCATGCTCATGGATAGGTAGGATCAACATAATAAAAATGGCCATCCTACCAAAAGCAATATATAGATTCAATGCAATTCCTATCAAAATATCAACACAATTTTTTATAGACTTGGAAAGAGCTACTCTCAATTTCATATGGAACAACAAAAAGCCCAGAAGAGCTAAATCAATCCTGTACAATGAAAAAACATCTGGAGGTATCACCATCCCAGATTTCAAGCTGTACTACAGAGCAGTAGTTGTAAAAACAGCATGGTATTGGAGTAGAAACAGACCAGTAGATCAATGGAATCGAATAGAAGATCCAGAAATAGACACACACTTATGGCCACCTAACTTTTGACAAAGAAGCCAAAACTGCACAATGGAAGAAGGACAGCATCTTCAACAAATGGTGCTGGTCCAACTGGATGTCCACTTGTAAAAGAATGAAATTAGACCCATACTTATCACCTTGTACAAAACTTAACTCCAAGTGGATCAAAGACCTTAACATAAGGCTGGTCACACTAAATCTACTAGAAGAAAAAGTGCGAGAAACCCACGAACTCCTTAGCACAGGTGACAACTTCCTGAACAGAACACCAACAGCTCAGGACCTGAGATCAACAATCAATAAATAGGACCTCATGAAACTGAAAAGCTTCTGTAAGGCAAAGGACACTGTCATTCGAACAAAGCGGCAACCAACAGACTGGGAGAAAATCTTCACCAACTGCATATGTGACACAGGGCTAATATCCAAAATCTACAAAGAACTCAAGAAATTAAAGGACAAGAAACCAAATAATCCAATCAAAAAAATGGGGGACAGAGCTAAATAGAGAATTCACAAAGGAGGAATCCCTAATGGCTGAGAGACACTTGAAGAAATGCTCAACATCCTTAATCATCAGAGAAATGCAACTCAAGACGACTCTGAGATTTCATCTCACACCTGTCAGAATGACTAAGTTCAAAAGCTCAAATGACAGCGCATGCTGGCGAGGGTGTGGAGAAAGGCGTACCCTACTCCACTGCTGGTGGGAGTGCAGGCTTGTGCAAACACTATGGAGGTCAGTCTGGCGATATCTTAGAAAAGTTGGAATAGCTTTGCCTCAGGACCCAGCCATACCATTTCTGGGTATACACCCAAATGCCTCTTCACGGAATCATAAGGAAGTTTTCTCATCTATGATTATAGCAGCCTTATTTGTAATAGCTAGAAACTGGAAACAACCCAGATGTCCCTCAACCGAAGAATGGGTTAAAAAACTGTGGTACATCTACACAATGGAATATTATTCAGCTATCAGGAACGATGAAATTATGCAATTTGCAGCCAAATGGATGGAACTAGAAAAGCTCATCCTGAGTGAGCTAACCCAGACTCAGAAGAACGCATATGGCATCTATTCACTTATAGTAGGATTTTAGCTATATAGTAGAAGTTATCAATACTACAACTAAAACACCAAAGGGAACTTGGACAGAGACTTTTTATTTTTTATTTGTTATTTTTATTTTTTATTTATTTTTATATATTTTTATATTTTTTATATTTTTTAGTCTTTTTTATCTATTTGTCTGCTTATTTGTTTGCTTGTTTTTTAGTCCTCTCTCCCAGGCAATGAGACACTTTTCACTGATGGTACTGCCTCGTAGACCCCCAAAGAATGAGGAGGCTCTTGGCCCTCATACGACCTCTCACTGAGATGAGGGACTGTTATATAAGGATACCCCACCCCAGAGAAATGAGATGAAAGGGTTAGGAGGTAAGGAAAAAAATGAAATGTGATGTTTCGGCCTTTTACTACTAATTGTCATAAACTGTTTAAGATAATTAATAAATGCAAACTAATTCTTATGCAAGCCGGTCACTCTGTTAGGTACTATGATAGCCTATTTTAGTTATTTTCTAAGCTAATCAGAAATAAAGCTGCTAAGAGACAAGCAACATCTGCTTACCCTAATAGAAGAGACAGATAGGGCCTCTTCAAAAGCCTCAAGAGATCTGCAGAATATCGCATTCAAAGATGTTTTCGTAACTTTAGATGTTTTCATATCAAGACATATCAACTCCTGACAGCGCCCTATATTCTACCCCAAGTAGAAGATGAGCATCGAAGAATCTCCAGTGGGAGATGATTGAATTAGTGGCAAGCCTATCTCTTGGTAGGAAAAGCCCCTTGCTCCACTGTAGACAGAATGCTGTCCAAAAAGACAAAACCTGGAAGCAGGTAAGTCGACAGCCTAGCTCTGCCAAGACAGGGTGGCAAGTCCTTCATAACCCCTGCTCTACAATCAATGTCTATTAGAGAAACGAGGCCAAACAACTGAAGATCGATGTTGTAATATATGGAGAGAAAATGGGAACTGTCCAGGCAGCCACTGGTATGTCATTTCTTAGTTTTGGAAGCTGCAGGCCCTGTACTTCTTATAAAATCAGATATATCTATACCTCTCAGGTCTCTGAGGTGGTTGAAGAACAGATAGCTAGAGTCTCATAATTCAATTTTGAGTTGTTTAGGAGTCAAGAGAGTGTTATATTTCTAAGCGGATACTTTTAAAATTGTGTTGCAAGTTAGTATGAATGTTGAGTTAGATACAGAACTTTAAACTCATGGAGATGGTTAGATAGTAGAATGTTAAAATCAGGTTCCAAATACATATGGACTGGACATTGGGAATGTACGCTATGCCATATAACCCTCCTAACTGTGGCCTAATTACCTCTGTTGTACTGTATTGTATTTGTTATTATAAGAGAAAGAGCCATTTGTTGGACTGAAAGGGGAAACTGTAGGGGGAAATAAGATATACCTTAAACTTAAAAAAAGAAAAAGGGAAGAGGATCGGGTGTTGAGGGTGGGAGGGTGGTACTGGAGGGGGGAATAGGGAGGGGACTGCGATTGAGATGTAACTTGAAGAAATAAAAAAGAAAGGAAAAAAAAAAGAAAGTGTGTTTTATAAGAGCCCTAAATGCTCTGAAAGTGAGGGAGTGGCATCCTTCTCATTTGGCTTTAGGCAAAGTAGTCTTTAACTTTGGGAGGCAGACCTCCAATAACCCTCCATCTACCATCTCCTGCCTCCCCAGTTCTTCCACTTGCATACCTCTCATAGGCTGGAGATCATTAGTGCTGGCCAATGTGGCTTCAGGGTCTTAGCAGTTCTGCACAAGGGTCTTTTCACTTCACTCTCAAAATTTTGGAAGAGCTGAGTAAAAACATCCCATTTTTATTCTGCCAAATATTCTGTTTTCAGAAAAATCAAGTATCAAGCATTACTGTCCTTCACGTTCAGGTCCTAGGAAACGATTCCTCAACAGCCACAATTCAGGTTCATATGATCATAAATGGCATTATGAGAAAAATCAAAAGTAATTGCTAAAACAACTAAGGAACAGAAACCTGATTCTTTCCAAATTGGACTGTGTTATATGATGGGAGAAATTCAAAAGACAAGGAAATGCTAAAAATGCAATCTCGTTTAATTTGGAAGTAGAAGAAAATGAAGGCATGAAGGGAAGTTTAAGCACAGATGAAATTGCCTTGACACTTTATTTAAGGTGATACCTGCATGGGAGGGAAGGAGCAAGAGTAACTTGATATGGAATCTCCCACTTTGGCTATTGCAGGTCTGGAATAAATACCTTTATTCATAGGGGAAATTATTCTTTAAATTAGTCACCAGATTCTGTTTATATTTTATTCTGAGACTGTGGCATAGTATTTCCTCTACACTGTAACACTCTCTCTTGTAGAGAGCTTCCTTAACATTAGGAAGTAAGCACAACTTTCAAATCTCAGGATGCTCTTGGAAATCACAAGACTTACAAGGTCCCTCCCCGTGGCACTAACAATTGTTGGGAAGAGCAGGCTCTCTCCCCAGCTCCTGGCATTCTGTGCAGGGAACTCCAGTGATGCAGCTGTTGTAAGTTATCATTCATGCTCGTGTGATATATATATATATACATATATATGTGTATATATATATATTAGTGATGGAGTTGATTTTCAGTTATCTCTACTCTTGAAAGTAACTTCTTATTAATAGCCCTGTAAGTAACCCAGTGACCTCCATGGTCCATTAAACTAGATTAGGGTAAAATTGTTTCTTTGGTTTGTCATTGGTACCCTATCTGGGGTGAACAGATAATAGTTTACATCTCCCCAGGAAAGGTCACACAGAAAATACAATTGCATTATTTGTACTATTCCACTCACTTATCTTACATTCAGGAGACCTACAGTGGATCCTGGCTTAGTAATTCAGCAACAATTTTTGAAGAACTTTTTAAGTTCAAAGTGTATTGAAGTCATATTGTGTTATGAGAGACAACACGGTCATTTGAGGGCTACATAGAATTACAAGCCTAGGAACATCCAGAAGTTATTTACCATGTACTTGTCACTTACAGAAGAGAAAATCAAGACCAGGCATGTGACTATATAACAGCAATGCAGAGACAGATCTTGCTTCTCTGTTTTTGTTCAGTAGTGCATCTACTGCACTGTCTCTTCTTCTGAACACAATAATATCCCGAGATACTATTAGGGAACTGTGGACCCTTTATTCTGTAAGATGAGTACATCCTGTATCCAGCTCTCATCAACCCTAAAATGCAGGGTTGAGTGTATCTTCTGATGCCGAGTTATAAAATTGGTCAGGGTAGGGGATTTCCCACCACAGGAATCAGCAGAGGCTCTTATTAAACCTTTACTACATTAGTATGATTTTAAATAATAAATGGCCTGTGTTCAATTATCCCTTCATGAAGCATAGGTTTTTATAGAAAAATGGAATTTCACCAGGCGGAGAAGGAATACATAGGCTACTTGAGAATGGACTTGTAGAGTGAGTGGTGTTCTTGGTTTCAGAATGAAATAATGGGGCTGAGCTGAAGGGCCTGTATCACAAGCCTATAGTGGCCAGGCTCAATAAATAAGAGGAACATTTTGGGTGACCTATGTATGTCAGGGCATGATGGAATCTGTGAAAAAAACAGAAAGGAAGTCCTCCCTAAATGTATTATAAGAACTTTATTCTAAGTTTACAATAAAACTTTGGCTTTCCCATTGGAAAAAACGTTATTTTCTGCAGTATTCCTGGATGCTTACAAAATAATTTCTTTGAAGTATAGATTAAATAATTAAATAACTGGAATAAATAAATAGGTAATTATTTGATATGTTTTGGTTGTATTCATATATATTTAGTAGGTGTAGTTAAAGTTCATATAATAAAAATTTCTTATTGTCAACTTAATGAGATTTAGAGCCATTATGAAATAAAACATCTGAGAATATCTATGAAGAATATTCTAGACAAATTTACTAGGGGTAAAAGGAATCACCCTAAATTTAGGAAGCCTCTTTCTAGGAACTGAGGTACTGGACAAAATAGAAAAGAGAAAGGAAACCAGGCATGATAGTGTGCATCTTTAATACCAGCCATCAGGAGGTAGAAGCAGGCAGATCTCTAAGTTCAATACCAGACTGGTTTGCAGAGAAAGTTCTAGGAAAGCCAGGGCTACAGAACAAAATGTTCCCTTAAAAAAAAGGAAATAGGAGAGAGGACTGATTATCAGAACTTACTACCATTCTTTCTGAATGTATATTCAATGTTACCAGATTCCTTCTGCTTTTACCATCAAATGATTATAAATACAAAGTAATTAAAACAAGCTTACTTATTAGTATATTTTAAGGAAAAGTTTTATAGTTTAGTCTTTTATATCTCTATTAGTTAGCTTTTCTACAACGTGTGTATTTTGTTTTGTAAGTTTATAATATTCAAGGAAACATCTCATATTGACCCTAAATATTTTTTTTTAAATTCTTACTACTCAAAAGTCTCACTGAGCTGTCCTAGTGAAGCAGTTAAGCAGGGCAAAGAATGAGGTCAGGAAAGCAATTTGTTGAGGCTGCAAAGACCTAGCACATGAGAAAATCCTAGTGACAGAGAAAGGTTGACGACCCTTCTTCCCAAATCCAACATGCAACAGAGCATGCACAAAATAGCCCAAGACTTGGAAAGAATATGTGCACTCTGCCAAATTTCCACAAAATTCCATACTTCTGGGCATCAATCCCAGGGGGCCTAAACCTTTCTTCTGTTCTAGATTGCTTCCCTCCCTTTAAATGTGATATTTCAAAACAATAATTTTGTAAGTATTTTGCATATTGCATTTGGATTTTATAAACACTCCACAACTTCTTTTAGATCCATCTTCTGCCCCTATACATCCAAATTCGTGTTCTTTTATATTTAACCTACCAAGTTCAATTTTTGCTAGCCATATACTCTTGGTTTTGTGAATTTTCAGTGGAAGTAGTTGGCCTGACTTGACTTAAAAATCTAAGAAAAATCAACTCTCATACCATAATGAACTGACAATTGCCCATTACCCAGACATGGTACTTTGGATACACCTCTTCCCTCCATGTTAGCTTGAAGTCTTCTGCATGATATAATAACCACCAAGAATTTACTTCCCTATTGTCTCCATTAAACAGTTTATTTGTAGTTATACATCTCTTTGAGTTTTTACAGTCCTCCCTTCCCATCTTCTACAATGATATCCGAGCCATGGGAAGGAAGGCATGATACAAAAGAACCATTTAGGAATTAGTAATCCTAAGTTATCTTCTCTTCACCTTGAAGAATGTAAGTCTCAAAGTTAATTGCCATATACTGAAAGCAAAGCTTCTTTGATGAGGGTTGGAAGGTGTGCTGATCTATGGAAATAAAAACATGTAATTTAGAGTTTGTTTACAACAGTGTTCATTTAAAAACTGTACAGGCAGCCACTGGTATGTCATTTCTTAGTTTGGGAAGCTGCAGACCCTGTACAAACTAAGAAATCAGATATATTGATCCCTCTCAGGTCTCTGAGGTGATTGAAGAACAGATATATAAAGTCTCATAATTAAATTTTGAGTTGTTTAGGAGTCAAGAGAGTGTTATACATCTAAGAAGATACTTTTAAAATTGTGTTGCAATTAGTATGAACGTTGAGTCAGATATAGAACTTTAAACTCATGGAGATGGTTAGATAGTAGAATGTTAAAGTCAGGTACCAAATACATATGGACTGGTCATTGGGAATGTACATTGAGCCATATAACCCTCATAACTGTGGCCTAATTACCTCTGTTGTACTGTATTGTATTTATTATGATAAGAGAAAGAGCCATTTGTTGGACTGAAAGGAGAAACTGTAGGGGGAAATAAGATATACCTTAAACTTAAAAGAAAAAAAAAAGGGAAGAGGATGGGGGGTTGAGAATGGGAGGGTGGGACTGGAGGGGACTGTGATTGAGATGTAACTTGAAGAAATAAAAAATAAAGGAAAAAAACACACACACACAAAAAGAAAATAATAATGTAGGTTCCTCCCTGGGCCCTATGATCTGTTTTTGGTGACACCATCTTAACTACAAATGTGGAGTCAGGAATAATTTCTGTATTCAGAAAGAGGCCTTACATCCAATAAAGAAGTTATTGTTATTTCCATTATATTTGTGCTATTATTATGCCTATGGGTGTGTTTGACATTCAGTTTGTCACTGTCATTACCAGAGTTCACAGGAGCTGTTTATATATCTACTGTAACTGTGTATCTAATTCTTGGTTACACTACCTGGAAATATTATAAAGTATTCACCAAACACTGCTGTCTGTTGATACCTCTAGGTTTTAAGCAACATTTTCAAAATGACTACAGTTTTTCTTTCCACATAACAATTCCATTCAGCAAAAGCTTCTAGCATCATTTTCCATAAAGATACTTGTGCTATCTGATAGTTTAGGTTTCCTATATCCCATCATTCAATGAGTAAACAATATTTTCCTTTCAGTTGACTTTTCTATTATATCCTTTCCACTAAATTCTTTTTGCCAATTCTCTATAATAAGTGTTGTTCATATTTTGCTGTGGTAATAAGGACATACATATCACCAAAATCACTAGTCTCAGTATACTAGTAGATGCTTAGCTCTCTGATTTATATTTGTTTCCATAAATTAGAGTCCCCATCTTTTTTCTTCAGCTCACACTCCTTTGACCCTGGTCTGTGATTCAGGTTTCCTGGATGCTGCTTCAAAATGTCATGTGCCTTGAAACCTGTTGTTCTTTCTCACAAGTTCTTATAGACTTCATCTGCATAGCAACATGCTTCTCACTACTTTCTTTGATAATAGTATAGGTCCTAAAAAATATTTTTTGACTGTGTTTCATCTCAAATATGCAAGGTACAAAATTGCAAACAAATATCTTTACACATAAACTTTAAAGATTGTTATAAAACTGGACTGTTAAAATGAATTTCCTTTACAAGTTATGGGGGATAGACCATATGTTACTTAATAAATGTGCCAAGCAATTGCATTCTCAACTGGGACCACACTGACCTCACTTTATTCATTATCTCCAATATACTCATTATCTAGAATAAACAAACTACACAGAAATATAAAGGTTTATTTTATTAGATAATCAAGTTAAAATTTTATGATATCTTCCTCCTCAGAATTTAATCTTCTTGCTTTAAACATGATGTCAAATAATATTCATACATATTCACTTAGATATTTTATATATATATATATGTATATATAACGTAAGTAATCAATGGTGGTGAAATTTGATATACTATGCCTTCCAACAGTCCTAAAATCTCTATTCAGAAATATAGGTTAACAATGTCATGTTAACTAAAACAAACCAAAGGAAACAAATTAAAGTTATACTTACATCATATTCATCCATAAACATAATCCATCTCTCAGGTTATAGCAGTGAATGAAACAAAGTATTCTTCAGATCCAGTTAGTGTGAAATCCAAATATCCAACTATTAACCCATAAGTATATGGAACACACTTGATAATAAAAAATTTAATGTACAGTAGAAGAGTCAGTTATATATTGGAATTAGCAGACTCTCTAAACCCACATGTAAGTGGAAACCTTTAAAATGCGGTAAGGCCACTGATTTAGATACAAAGAAATTCAAAACATTGAATTTTGTCTCCTTTTGATGTTATCCTTCCAATTCTCTTGTGCTGTAGACAATGATAGTGGATTACAGTAAAGCACAACTGAATTGAGAGTGTATATATATATATATATATATATATATATATGTATATATATACATATATATATATGTATATACAGTGATTTTAGTGCATTGATTGCTATTCCAGTGGATCCCAGATCAGTTCCCAGAACTTGCTTAGCAACTCATGCCCATCTGTAATACCAGGTTCAGGGGCTCTGTTGTCCTCCTCTTGGTCTACAAACAATGCAAGCACAAGTGAATAGACAAACATGTAGACAAAATACCCATAACACATACTTTTAAAAATGAAAATAAAAATTAAAAACTCTCAAAATTGTTTTGAAAATCATTTTCTTATCAAATATTAAGTGATTGAATATCTACTTTGAAGAATGACTGCAAAGATGAGATGTACGGAGCTTTTTGAGGGAAAATTATATTTATTAAACCTATATAATCATAAAATAATGGATTTGAATAAAAAACTGTGTTGACTCAAGCTATATTTTTCAAGTAACTTCTCTAGCAAATACCCTGTTTTGGGTACCGGGGGCTTAAAATTCAAGAAAATTTTCATTAAATCAGCAAGTGGATACACAGTCTTGAAAGTGTGAGAAAACCTAAAAATCCATGGAGAGTATATAAACAAAATAATACATGCAAAAAATACATAGTCAATGTCAACTTATTATACTGCTATGAATTAAAGAATAAAAATATTATGAACTGATCACAGATTTGGAAACAAAACTAGGAATACAAACAATGGGTTTAGAAGAAAATACACACAAATAATTTTTTTTTGTTTCTTGTTTCATTTGATATGATGTAAAGGTAGGTGGTTATCTGAATATGTTTGTTAGAGTAGGAGCTGATAGTGAGGGGTGTTCAAATATGTTGGTGTTTCTCCACAATCATTTTTAAAATACACCAAAAATATTCATATATCTCAAAAATTTATCCCTTGCTGACCTATTATTTTGACTTAAATTCTCACCATGGTTTGAGACTTCATGCCAAAAAAATGTTTCTACAAGAATTCTGCTAAAATACACTTGATTTACTGGAAAGATTTTGCAAATAATTCAAGCATTGAGAATACTTAAAGACTAGATAGCTATTGTAATCTCACAGTTAAATTTTAAGTTGTTTAGGGATTATAAGGTCTAAGATTATAAGTTGGTAATACAAGTTAGAATGGACACTGAGTTAGTTATAGAACTTTAAACTCATTGAGATAAACAGCAGAATATTAACATTTAATTGCCAAATATATAAGGATTAGTTATTGGGAATGTATGTTATACCCTATAATTTTCATAATTGTGACCTAATTGTTCTTATTTTTATTTTATTTACTGTTACAAGAAAAAAAGCCTGTTATCAGACTAAAAGGGGGAACTTTTGGGGAGAAAAAAGATGCACTTTAAATTAAACAACAACAACAATGACAAAAAGTAGAAAGAAGGGAAAAGGGGAAGAGGGTAGGAGCCAGGGACCAGGAGGGAGAGTAGGGAGGGGACTTTGACCACAATGTGGCTTGAAGAAATAAATAAACATATTTTAAATTGGAAAATTAAGTTGAAAAGAAAAAAAGGAGACTACAATATAGCTATAACTTAAGTGCTTTAAAGAGATAAAGAATATTTATTGTTTTATGGTTAGTCTGAATTTATTTATTTAATGGTTAATTGAGTGGTAATATTATACACGTTTTTAAATTTTTGAGAAGAGATGGAGATAGGGAGATGGAGGGAGGCAAGGAGGGAGAGAGAAAAATATGATAGAGAAAAAGAGAAAATGAAAATGGGTCAGTAGGAATGTGGGAAAAATCTGGAGGGATTGTGTTGAAAGAGAAATAGTAAAACAAAATATACTGTATTAAACGTGCATAATTAATTAAAAGCAAATATAATTATTGTGTAAGACTGTTTTTCCTGTTAGCTGTGAAATATAATTTGTCCAAAATATTATACCTCTTCAATTTTGAAACTAGTGTAAGACAGGGGAGTACACTAGTTTCAGAGACGTAAGTCAATGTGAGTTTCTGAATACTCTCTTGGAATTCTTGACTCAAAGGTATGAAAGGGAAACGTTTCAAGATTTGAGAATAGCATATTTGTCATTTGACACTCTTTCAGAACCTATGAGATTAGGCAATCATGTTCAAATGAAAAAAAAATGAAGTGTAAAAAGATTAGAGGCTGACCAAAAGTCATGTGCCAATCAATGATTTTCTTTTCTTAGCATTTGCTCTATCTGCTTGTGCTTGCAATTACTAAATTAATCTCCTAACAGGAAACCAAAAGAGCCCTTAAGTTTGTATTACATCTCAGTATGGAGGGATATTAAATTGCCAGATGTTCACTTTTAATAAAACAATTAAATGCTTATGAAGTTCAGCAGGGTCCTAGGAAACTCATTGTCATCATACTTGTTTTGGCCCTTCTGTTTTTCCCTTTCCCCTTAGGGATAGAGGAAACTCTTCCATCTTATTATGAATTCTTACAATATCCAAAAGTGACTTTAATTTTTTAATAGTCTTTCTATCTGATAAATAACACATCTTCCGCTCCCTGCTTGTTTGTTCGTGCTTTCCTTTACCAAGTGGACCCTAGCAGGGGAATTTGGAAGCCCTAATGGCTTTTGTAGTGCTCTTATAATAGTAATGTTTTTAACATTACCATAGTTAAGGAGTTGTCAGCACTTATAAACTCCTACTTTGGTGAAATTTAACTTGGCATATAAGCTTTCTTAGCCCAGGAGCAATTTTCATTTTATACTTTAAAAATCATCTCTTAGGATATTTGTGATGATGTGGTTAAAACTTAAAACAAAAGCTTACTGTTCTCTGATGATTCCAAACCTCCCCGAAGATTGCTCTTTGCAGATGTCTTCCCTGAATAAAATCAATTAGCTCATAATAGCTAGACAGTGGAAAGACTTTTTTAGGAGATGCAATGATGGGTGTAATCTCATTTTGCACATCAAAATTACATGAAAGTATCAGAAGCAAAAATGGTGATAAATAAGAATTGCATACATTCTAATATTTAACAGATTCCTTACAAGGGTGGAGAAAGCCTTAACTGATACATATGCTGTAAATGTGGAACTCCTTTAAATGAAAATTCATTTTTAGCCATACACTAAAGGAATTTCAAATGAATGCAAAAGTTTAAAGTTGTTTAAAATATTGAGCAATTACAGACTAAGCTTGTCATCTCACCTCTTTTTTTCTGAGATATGACTTCTTTGACAACTTTTTATGGCTGTTCTGTTAATTTCCAAATGACAGGGAATAATACACTTCTCTCTCATTTGTTCCTTGATACATAATGTCATTTTATCATATGTACTTACATATTGTAGTTACATTGATAAAACTTCAACTTACATTTTTATTTTTGAATTCTTCAGATTTCACTGCTGAACTTGGTTTACTTTACACAAAGTATTACAATATATTATGTATAATGTAGGCTGTAAATACATACATTAGATATTTTTTTTATTTTGCCCTCAAATTAGTTTCTTTTTAGGACTCTTCAATCACAGAAAATTCATTGTTTGTGAATTTAAAAGAAAACAATAAATGAGCCAAGAAAACAGATCTCATACTTGACACATTGTTTGCTCTCTTTCTTTGCACACAATCCATTGCCAAGTACTTTTACACAATTGTACTTTTTATCCCTTACTGTTCTCTCATACAATATGTCCTGATTTGAGCCTTTCCTCACTCCCATCCTCTGTGTCTCTGCACTTGACTTCATCCTCAAGCACATACCTTGAGGTCTCAGTCAAAGGCTAGACTCACAATTACAAATATTTCCACTTTAATCTTTTTATACCAATGAAACAGAGAACTCTGGTAATACTAAAACCACTTCATATGATATTATAATGGCATGTGGATATTGTATATTTGTCAACATTCAAAGAATCTGAAGTGCAGATACCAGTGCACACAATAGACTGTATAATACTATTAGTTTGGATTTACCAGTTCTGAAACAAATACATGTCTGTGCCATTCATGTCAAGAAGCAGTTGGAGCACAAAAATCTCTTTAAATTTTGTGAATATAATGTTGTTCTTAAGATAAAATATTTAAATTTAATTTCAATATAAAACAGTCTCAAAATAAGTATTCTTTATGTAAATTCATCCACTCGGGATTTTTGGATTGTTCTTATTGTTTTTGAGGCCAGGTCTCACTTTCTAGTAGATTCTGTACTGTTCAGGTGAAATGTTAGCCTCACCACAAGTGCCGAATAGCTGGAACTTCTGGCATATACCATTAAATCCAGTGTCTTCTACTTCAATATATAAATATAATATTCATATGAATTCTGTGTTAGAAACAACACATCTAAAATATAATATTATATATAAATACATAGATTAAATATTTAATTATATTTTTATTATTTGAAGCACTTTTAAAGTTTAAGCATATTTGATCATATTCTGCTACCAAACTCATCCCCTCAGAGCATAGGGAACCCTGTTGAAGAGGAGGCTAAAAGAATATAGGACCCAGAGCCACCAAGAGTACAAGGCCTTCTAAATCAACAGGGATAGCTGATGTGAACTCAAAGAGACTAAAGCACAATGTACAGGGCCTGCACAGGTCTTCACCAAGTCCTCTTTGAATATATTATGGCTTACAGTTTAGTGGTTTATGAGATTCCTGAGTGTCCAAACAAGTGGATATCTTACTCTTGTGCCTTCTCTCTGATTGCTTTCCTTCTGTTGCTTTGTCTTGTCCAACTTCAATGTGATAGTTTTATTTCATCTTTTTATTTAAATATATAATATTCATATGAAATTTTATACATATATATATAAAATCAAAAATATTTTTGAGAACTTTAGCCTTGAATTTGATTTGAGACTTTCATTATAGCTGAAGGATTTTAGAAAAGAAGTCACTTATAGCTACCAGCATTTTGGATCATTTGCATCTAAGGGTGAGGAAATATATAGAACAAGTCTGACAAATTGTCTTGTCTTAGAATACAATTTAATAGGTTTGTGCAAAATGAATTGTGGTTTGTGACTGTAAATTTTAGATAATTATGAATAGATTCAAATACATTATGAATTGACTCAAATAAATATTAATGAGTAAAGAATGACTATACCACCACATTTTTGCAAAATAAAAATTCATTTGTTTATTTATGTAGTGTTCCTATCCTAGCTTGAGAAATAAAAGTAAACTTTGCAAGTGATTCTTTATTGTGCCTGCTTGGAAATTCATATTTTTCCCACAATATATATAAGTAGAAGCTAGAATATATTTAAGTTAGAAGAAGTAGAAGTCAGCTAGTGAGAATTCAGTTGAAAATAGTGAATGAGGAACTTCATTCAA
Source organism: Lophiomys imhausi (assembly GCA_907164525.1). Classification (NCBI taxonomy): domain Eukaryota; kingdom Metazoa; phylum Chordata; class Mammalia; order Rodentia; family Muridae; genus Lophiomys; species Lophiomys imhausi. Next base: position 14,291,474 of record CAJQZJ010018033.1, on the reverse strand, counting down.
TTCTTGAAGTGTTGTGTGTATAACATGAAGTCCCTGCTCTTCTAAAGTAACCTCCCTTTCTGTAGACAAAGCTCAAGGCAAGTATTGCATATTTATTACATCTCATTGATTTGCTAAAGTCACTTCTCAGATACAATGATTATACTGAGATTCCTAAAGCTACAGACCTATGGTAACACTGATTTTCTTAATTTTTAAGTATACTTTTGTATAAAGAAGGGCTTCTGGTTTTTTGTTTGTTTGTTTGTTTTGTTTTGTTTTGTTTTGTTTTTTTTGAGTGAATTTTGTATCCAGTCACCTTGCTGATGGTGTTTATCAGTTGTATTAGTTCTATGGTGGAATTTTTGGGATCACTTATGGATACTATCATATCATTTGCAAATAGGGATAAATTTACTTCTTCCTTTCCAATTTGTATCCCTTTGATCTCCTTTAGCTTTCTTTTTGCTCTGGATACGACTTCAAGCACTATGTTGAAGAGATAGAATTACATCACTTTTCCTTTTTCCTTTCCTCCTTTTAACCTCCAACTCCAGCTACTCTCTTCCAAACTCTCAAATGTCCCCTACTCTCAAGTTCAAAGCCTCCCTTTCCTTATTTTTCTTGCTACATACATATATTTAAATTTAATATGAACACAAAATTGTCCCCAAATAAGTACCCTTGTTTTAAATTTGACAATCTGTCTTTTAACTAGATTGAAATACATCATTGCTAATGAATAGAGGAATAATTAAACTAAAAAGAATTTCCCAGTGAGAAATCTGTTTATCTCTATGGTGTGAAAATCCACACTTTGGAAGTTGAAGAACTTTTGGAAGCATTTCTTAATTGTGTTTGCTTAGATGTTAATCCAGAAAAAAAATCTAACATAAATTTGGGAGAGATTCACAGGTCCTCAAATCTAGCCAATTGATGGCATCTGAAAGGAAGAGAGTAAATTTACTTTGGGGTAGTTTCTAATGAGCTACTCATATTCCAGTGAATGATCCTAAATCCCTGTACATACTGGAAACACTAAATGGACTTAGTCAATTTAAAAGAGAGTATCTGCCAGCATGGAGGCACATACCTTTAATCCCAGTACACCAGAGGCGAGGAAGATAGATCACTGTGAGTTCAAGGCTAGAGGATAGCCAGGGATACACAGAGAAACCCTGTGGCAAAAAAAAAAAAAAAAAAAAAAAGTGATGTTGAGAGGGTATTGCTGGCATAGTAGTTCAAAGTGAATTTGATGAAAACATATCATTAACATGATAAACTTTTCAATAATATACTTTTAATAGAAAATTTTATTTTGGATCAGCTTGTGAGGCAAGCATCTAGGAAGAATCATTATCTTTCCAATTTGCTTCAAATAGCAAGCTTCTATAGAATGGCTAACAGTGAGGGGTTTTTGTTTTGTTTTGTTTTGTTTTGGATTTCACCTGTAGTTGTAAGAGAACCAGCTCCCACTTTTTCTCTCAATTGAACATCGCCAACCTTGGAGAGCCAGCCTCTATAGGCTCATCTTTTGCAAAAGTTCTTGGGCCACCAACTTACTCTATGTTCATTTGAGCATCCTGGATCAAATTTTTGTTATGTTGGGGATTGTCTTGCTGTTTTAAGCCCTAATTTAAACACAAATGAGAAAATCTCACAAATGTGTATTTTGTCTAATGTTACTTCTGTGGTAGAAAACAAATGAAATAAAGTCATACAAAGTCATTAGTCAAAATTCATAAAAGAAGAAAAGTTATTAAGTTGATTAATAGCCCTACCACATTTACTAAGGATGTATTCTAATAGGAAATGGCAAATTTAAATAATTCATAAACTACGATTATTTTCTGCCACCTTTTTACTTTATTATACTCATACAAAAATTACTAAAATAATAGTGTGAAGTTTCTGGGGAAAATGAGCAGCAATTACAATAAGAAGACTATTAAACACATAATATATAAATTTAAAAAAATTATAATGAATGTCTTCTTGGTTACATGTAGATCATATTGATAAGCCAAATATCTAGTGCAGAAATGAATTAGATATTTGGCTTACCAATAGACAGCATCTTACTTAGATATTCTTCCACAATTTTACTTCAATATAAGGTCATAATTTTTAATACAGTCAACTACCAAAATCTTGTTATCACCACTGAAAACATAATCAAACCTCTATAGTTTCACTGCAACAGAAAAAAAATCATTTATTGTGAGTCTTTTGTGAAAATACACCTACATAGGAAGTATTTTGTGAAATTTCTTGCATGCATCTAATAAATTCTTGATTTAACAATACCCTGAAACATAAATGTTATATGACACTATTCCTTGGCAAATATAATGTATTCACACCAGATAAGGGACCAATTCAGAACAAAGTACAAACATCATTGAAGTTAAACTTGAAACAATGATTTTTATTGGAGTTACTTCTGGGAAAAATGTCACTAAGATAGGTGTATTTGCCTCCACAGTATTAGTGACAGCTCACGAAATCTATCTCACCTCACTATTTGCAAGCAGCAAGGCAGATCTGGAAATATCTGTTTCTGGCAGTTTAGTCTGAGCACATCTCCAGGTCTAACTCTTCCAGGCAGATCAGCAGATCAGTAGATTAGCAGATCTAAGCCTTTTTTGAGAGAGTTGACTAATTTGAGAGTATCTCTGAGTGGTCCTTCTGTTATATAAGCTTGGAGATACCACTAGAGTTTCAAGGACTTTCTATGGCTTCTGGGTTCTTTATTTCCTGAGTCTTAATTAGCATCACTTTAGAGCTTCCTGAACCCTATGGGGCTTCACTGCAGGATGGAATGTTACACCTCTCTTTAAAAAATTCTGAGTCTTAATAAGCTTCTCTCTAAGATGAATGTTTTATATCAGAGGACTCTTGAAACAGTAGTAATAGAAGGACAGATGATAATATAAAGATGTATTACATACTCTATTATCATTCTCTACACAAACATTATATGATAACAAGTTATTTTTATGAATTCCTGTTTTTGTACCCTCAACCTGTGGTACAAGTATCTATAACATAGACATATAGCAATAGGGATAAATGTAGACTAAGAGTTAGCACATAGAGGTACTATTTTGCCCTCATATGACTTCTGAACTGGGGTGGGGGACTGTTATGTAGGGACACTCCACTCCAGAGGAGTGGGATGGAAGGGTTATGGGGTAGAGGGTTGAGGGTGGGGCTGGGAAGGGGGCAAAGAGGACAATATGATGGAGATGTAACCTGAAGCAAGAAATAAATAAATTTTAAAAAAGAGATAGTATTTTTATTATCATTAGATTTAAAACTTGCTGTAATCTTTAATTTTTAAACACTAGATAACGTATGTGTAAACTAGCATGTCTACTGTAAAGCAATCCAGTTTGACTGGATGCAATAGCACTATTAGATATATAAAATACATAGTGACATTTCTGTAAAGCAATGGGCACTGTTTTGTTGTTGATTTGTTTTGTTTTGTTTTCAATAGTCAGTAAAATAGATGTTTGCTAGAGAACAGAGAAAGCTTTGGATAAGGTCAAGGATTTGGTGTTCTGATTAGAAAGTAGCAAATAGTACAAAAAGCACAAAGAAACTCAGAGTGAATTTCGAACTGTCCATTGGATACTAGTGGTTATCCACTGAACAAAAGAAAATTTTTCTAACATAATACAAATATTTTCATTTTCTGCTTTAATTTTTCCCTTTTATTAAAAGCAGGTTCTTCTCTCATTCAGTATATCCTGATTAGCTTCCCATCTCTCTCTTCCTACAATTTTCTGTCAACCTCCTCTATACATCTGGGTCTACTCCCTTTCTGAATCTCAATAGAAAATAACAGGCTTCTGAAAGATGACAACCAAACATGACAAAAGAGAATGTAATACGACAATGAAAATCATATTTAGGCTGAACATGGCAATCAACAGAAGGTAGAGTCCCAAGAACATGCAAAAGAGTCAGATACCCACTCACTTATACACTCAGTAATCCCATTAAAGTACTAAAGTGAAAGCCATAATATATATATATATGCAAAGGGCCCTGTGCAGACTTGGGTTGTCCTGTGCTTGCTGCTGCTTCAGTCCCTGAGTTCATATGTCTTTCTTACTTGATTGTGAATGTCTTGTTTTTGTGTTGTCTTCCATTCCTTCTAACATTTACAGTCTTTCTACTTCCTCTTCCACAGGGTTCCCTGAACTCCGAGAGGAGGTATTTGATGGAGACATTCCACTTAGAGCTGTGTTTTCCAAGGACTCTCTCCAGATATGTCTGGCTTTGTTGAATCTCTGATTTTGTTCCCATGTGTTACAGGGAGAAATTTCTCTGATGATGACCGAAGAAGGCATTGATTTATTGCAATAGCAATATATCTATAACTACCTATCTATGAATACACACACACAGAGAAACACATACACACACACAGAGAAACACACACACACACACACACACACACACACACACACACATTGGCTGGCTACTCTTACATATCTGTGCCACCAATGTGCTAGCATATCTTGCAGGCAGGACACATTGCAGGTCAATGTGTTTTGGGGTGAGTTGGTGTTTACAGTCCTCCTTTAGTAGCATTCAGTGTACCTTTCTGCATCAAAGACACTAGAACTTGGGGTGAATGCCCCAAGTTTGCACCAGCCTGACTTCTTCATGTTCAGTTGACCTTGGCAATGGGATCCTGCTGTCAGTCTGAAATGAACAACTCATTGTCTTGGTAATAGTGGAGACCATTTGGAGATTTCCATGACATCCCATTGGCCAGTAACTCAGTTGAATTCAACCCAGTCCTTCAACGGGAAGACAGCCTGGCTGTAAGAGATTGCCAGTAGAGACTCCTATCCACCATTTAGAGTAGTCTTCCTTAGAATCACCATCACAGACTCCAGGAAGTTTCCACTGGACTAAGTTTCCATAGCATCCCCAAATGCTTCCTAATTTCAGCTAACAATCTGTGTACTCTCCTCCTCTAGTCCATCCCCCTTTACTGATTATTCTCCCTCCTGTCCCCATCTGCTGTGAGTCCATCTGTTAAATCTAGTGTATTTACCCTTTCTAGGGAGTTCCATGTTTGTCCCTAAGAACGATTCTCTTAACTTAACCCTTTGGATCTGCAATTATAGCTTGATTATCATTTATTCAATCACAAACATCCACTTATCAGTGAATACATACCATATTTGCCTTTCTGCCTTGCTTATGTAACTGAGAATGATTTTTTTCTCTACTTCAATCCACTTTGCTGCAAATTTAATGATGCCATTTTGTAAACAGTTGAGAAATATTCCATTATGCTAATATTCAACATTTGTTTATATATTGTTCTGTTTAGGGACATGTACGTTGTTTCTTGTTTCTGATTATTATGAATAGAGCAACAATGAACATGGTTGAGCAAGTGTTCTTGTGGTCAGATGAATCATCCTTTGTGTATATGCTAAAGAGGGATGTAGCTTGATCTTCCTCTTTGAGGAATCACCATATTGATTTCCATATTGATTGTACAAGTTTGCACTCCTACAAACAATGCATAAGTGTGTCACTTATTCTACATCCAAAGCACAAAGAGATGAAATTTGTTTTATTGATCTTAGTCATTCTGATAAACGTAAGATGGAATCTCAAAGTAATTTTGATTTGCATTTCTCTGATACCTAAGGTTGTTGAGCATTTAAGTATTTCTAAGCCAACTGAGTTTTCTCCATTGAGAAATCTCTCTTTAGAACTTTAGTCTCCATGAGTCCCCCTCTGTCCAAGTTAATTGACTGTGGAGGTCTTCTTCTGGTATCTTTGTCTTCTATGGCTCTTTCAAGAGTTCCCCTATCTCTTCCATGAGATTCCCTGAATTTTGCCTAATGTTTGGCTCTGGGTCATTGGATCTGTTTCTATTATCTGCTGGATTAAGCCTCTCAGATGGCGGTTATGTTAATTTACTGTCCATTTTCCCTCTCTCCCTTCACTTCCAATATCTATTTTATTTCCCCCTACTTAGAGGGATCCAAATATCATCCCTTGAAACCTCGTTGTTTCTTTGCATCTGTGGATTGAAGCATGGTTATTCTGTACTTAATGGCTGATAACTGTTTATGAGTGAATACATAGCTTTGGCAATTGGAATGTAAAATAAACAAATAAATTAATTTTAAAAATGAATAAAGAAAGAACTTTATCCCATATATAATTTAATTATTTGGTTTTTGTTTTTTATATCTAGCTTCTTGAGTGTTTATATATTTTGGATATTACCCTCTCAAGTGTAGTTGATAAAATTATTTTTTCATTCTGAAGAATGCTGCTTCATTTGCAACACTGTACACAGTTGTTTTACTATATTAGATACTTTGAAAATAAAATGTATATTCTGAAAGTTACTAAATGCAATTGAACATAAGTAATTAGATAATAAATTTTTGTATGATTTGTATTTTAGTTGTACAATGTAAGAGCCTCAATTTAGACAAGTAGAATTATATATTGATGCAGACATCACACTGAAAGTTATTTTATAATAACTAGATTATTAATAATATGGAATATAACATAGTCATTTATTTTCTTCTTGAAATTGGTATTAATGCATAGCTTACTTCATCATTTATTTTAATGTGTCATTTATTCAAAATATTTTCTTCATTTATGTAGCTATGTAAATATGAAATGTGTATATGTGAATCTGTACATGTATTCATGCAGAAGTGGCTATACTTGTGCAGGAAGATATACATACATACATACGTGTGTGTGTGTGTGTTGTATATGTATATCAGGGTGGGGGTGCAATCTGGAGTATCTGTACTCAAATGTACCATCCACCTATATTCTTCTTTTATTTGATGGAGTAGTGTTATGTATTCTAAATATTAATTAGTCGACCTGCTTGCAGTCTGTTTCTTTGTTTTCTAATCATTGTCTCTGATTGGATGAATAAATATGGATGCTTGAATTTGGGCAAAGACAGAGGTAAGTGGGACTAAGGTACAGGTTTCTGAAGCAGAGAGGTCCATGGTAGAAAAAGCCTCCAAGACAAGCATTGGAGCAGAAAGGAGGACACATGCTATGGGTTAGAGAAAAGAACATCATTCACATGGCCTGGAACAGGCCTGGGCAGAATGTGGAGAATAACAACCTAGGGAACATAGGTATATATTGGGTCATATTTAGGGAATAGAATTAAGAGTTAGCTTAGATGGGTTAAGATTGCACAATCAAGGTCAAGGCTTGTTAAAATCCATCAGGTCTCTGTGTGCTCATTTATAATGGAGAATTAAGGATTAAGACCAATGACCAACTAACTTTAATATAAATACTAACAAATAATTTGGATTAATTAATTTAAATTAATTGTTATTTTTGTTTGTTTTCTGATGTTCAGTATGTTACTAGCCTGGAATTTCTCATATAGATGAGAATGGTTGGGCAGAAATCTCCAGGATACTAAGTGTCTATGCTTCCTAATTACTATATTAACAATCATGAAGAACAATGTCCAACATTTTTATATTATTTCAAGAAGCAACTGAAATCATCTTGCTTGCAAATCAAATATTTTATTGGATGAGATTTTTTTCCCAAGGTACACATTCTACAAACATGCCAGAACTTATCCCTATTACATTGAGGATAAAATATTTGCACTTTTGAATTTATAAAATTCATATGTTACAGCTTATATCTTCTAAGATCCCCTACATAAAGATCTTTAACATATTTTCAAAATTAAATTTGTATATTGCCGATGTGCATGTATGGGTACAAACTGCATTCAGTGCCTCTAGAATCCAAAAGAGAGCACTGAATACTCTACAACTGGAATGAAAAAATAGTTTAAACCACAGTGTAGTGCTTGGTACCAAACCTCATTCTCTACAAGAGCCACAGATTTCATGACTGTTTAGCCAACAATCCAGCTTCTTATAGTGTGTGTGTGTGTGTGTGTGTGTGTGTGTGTGTGTGTGTGTGTGTGTGTGTGTGGTATGCTCTTGCCAGAATCAAACTTTTGGGAGTAAGTTCTGTTCTTTTACCCTGCAGTAATTAGATATGAATTTTAGGCCCTCAGACCTATTTTCAGAAGTCATCCACTGTGCCATTGAAGTCTCCATGAAACAAACTTTTAATAAGAATTTACTATACAATTACAGTCCTAGTTGAAAACCAATATGCTTCAAGATATTTTAAAATTATTTTGCTCTCTTTTCATTTTTTCTTTTGTTAATTTTTAATTTTTTTTATTTTGTTGTTATTAAAATAATCTCTTCTCTCACAAAACACTTCCCAACCACAGAAGGAGGAAAGACTGTAGGAGTCAGAACGGATGGAGAGCACCAGGAGAACATGGCTCACTGAAGCAACTTAGCAGGGCCCACATGGGCTCACAGAGACTGAGGTGATAGGAGAGCCTGCAAGGGTCTGTACCGGGTCCTTTGCATATGCTATGGTTGTTAGCTTGTTGTTTTTGTGAGACTTCTAACAGTGGCACAGAGTGTGTGTGTCTCTGACTCTTTTGTCAGCTTTTGAAATGTTTTCTCTCCTATTGGGATGCATGGTGCAGCTTTGTGTTTGGAAGCTTTTTTTCCATTGTAGGTATAAATAGAATTCTTGTTATCTAGTAAAGAAATTTCCAGCATTCTTGATTTTTACTTTAGGAAATCTGGAAAGTTTTTAATATTTTTATTTTGTTGTGAATATTATCATAGTTGTTAATTGTTTTAGGAATAACACTTGATGCTGTATAAAACTTGTGAAATATATTATAAGCTGGTAGCCCACAACTGAAATCATATTTTTAAAAATATCCTTTTTATTATGTGTGTGTATGTGTGTGTGTGTGTGTGTGAATTTCACATGATGCACCCTGATATCACTCACCTCCCTCCTCCCTCAGACCTGTCTTCTCTACTCTTGTAACTTCTCTAAACAGAAAAAATAAAATAAAAATTTATTTGTGGAAGCTGTAGTATGTCAAGTGTGTCACGGTGTATCCCACAACATTCCCTTTTGTACACTTTTTTTTTTTTTTTTTTGCTTGCAACTGTTAATTACAATTACTCCTTGGTCTGGTAAGAGACCTCTGGCTTCTGCTACTTTGTCTATACTGGAATCTCAATGGGACTCCTCTCAGATATCCTGGTGCTGCCTTGTGTCATGGAGACCCTGCAGTTTTGAGTCTGTAGGCCTCTTCATGAACTCCAGCAGTTAATCCATGGGATAGATGTTAGGGTGGGCATTCAAAGTCCTGATTCTGGGCCTTCAACCCTCACATCCAGAGCCAGCTCTACTGTGCTCACCAGGTAAAGTGCCGGGCCTGCTTTCTTGAGTGTTGCAGCAGGTAAAGGGCTAGGCTAGATCGCATGCTCTCATGACCCATCAGGGCCTACTTCCTGTCTGCTACCTGTGGTGAGGACAAAATGAAGAAAGAGAGTGGAATAGTGGTGGGGATCTCTCCCTTCCCATTGCCACCACTCAATAGACAAGAGTCACTAACAGCTCTCCTAGGCTCACACATTCAGGGTGGTTTGCTGCCATGGTAAGGTACAGGGCTTGCTCTCCTGCTCCTGTGACCCCATGGGGCTAGATCTCCTGTCCACCAGTGGTGGGGAGGGTAAAGGGAAGGAAGGGAATCTCTCCATGGCCAATACCAAGGCAAAGCAGACAAAAGGCAGGGATGACTCTACCTCACTCACACCCGCCTCCTGGCTCACCCACAACCCCCACATCCAGGGCCAGCTGAATTGTGCTGTCCCTGATTTTACATATTGGATAATACTACTGAATGGATCTGTAGAAATCATTAGCCCTAGAAAAAATATTTGAAGACAGTGAATTAGCTTAACTTAGCTTTGGCTTGAAAGAGCCAAAGAAAACAAGAGGAAAAAAAAAAAAAAACACACAGTTCAATATGTGATCAACCAGGTAGACTGTTCCTCAGAATTAACTCTCTATTCATTTCGTTTCTCATTATCTCTTCCACCAAGAATGTTCTTAGGGAAGAGAGAAAATGAATTTCACATAATCGATTAAGCCCTAATATGCACGCATTTGTGTAAGATGAGGCAGAATAGAGACTGGCATCCTGTCTCTGCTAAGTGTCTTCACTTAAGCTCTACTTCTTGTATATTTATGCTGGTTACATAACAAGTAATTTTGAACTGAGTAATTTGTGAAGTAAATATATGTTCATTGCTATACACACTTAATTCTCTGTAGGATAATATGTGTCTCAAGTTATATTTTCCACATGACTGATTAACCACGCAACTACTATCTTAGTGAACAAAGCTATTTAGTTTAATCACATCCATATATTTCTTTCTACGTTTACTCTTTAGCTTTTTTTAACTTTAAAAAAGTCATATTATAATATCCATGAAGTGAATGAAAAGAATGATGCCTATAGTTATATGTCCTAGTTTATTTCCTTAAGATACTTATTCAGAATTGTCAAATTATTATAATTGGGATATGTATATGTATGGAAAATAAGCCTACCAGTAACTTGACTTATCTCATCACAAATGCACCATCACATGGAAAAATAGATATTTATTATAATATCCCAAAGTCTATTTTGTATTTTTACTTACATTAATATTTATATGTTTAGTAAGTTTACCCTATCCACTGGCCTAAAATAACCTTAAATAAAATTACTATAGTAAAAATAAGATTATACATAACAAAAACAACAAAAAAGTACATTTTATGCTCTAAATATTAAGATACAGTATATCTATGGAGTAAGTTAGATGGCAACCCAAAAGCAATTGGGATTTATAATGCATGGAGACTTGGCCACACACAGTTGGTTTGGTTACACAACACATTAGGAAAGATTGTTCCTGCTCTAGGGATTTTCTTCATTTTTATCATACATACACATATATTCACCAGAGAGAAAAAAATAGAGATGTTTAAAATAACTAGGTTACATGGATTGCAAACACACATGCATACACATACATACTTCACAAAAGCACATGCTTTTAAAACCTGGCATAGTGAAGTGGATACTTTCTGGCACACCTTAAGTCTACACAATTTGAGTGTATATTGTCTTTCTGTGTGGAATACAGTTCTAGTACATAGTTGTTATTTTGCTTTTAATTGCTGTGTGATTGTTCTATTTTCATTGTTCCATACTGTAGAATATTTCTGTGATGATTTTTCAGAGGCTGTGAAATCCTCGTATTTATAACTGAATAAATGAATATATTAGATATGGAAGCATTATGGTCTTTCAAGTGAATTTTATGGTGAACACAGGAGTAATCAATTGGACACAAATGTAAGTGGTTGTGAAATTATATTTGAGTGTCCTGTGGTGAAGTTAAATGAGCATTATTTCTTGTTTGTTGCCATCGATTTTCTGTTTTTCTTTTGTGATGTGTTGAGCTAAGCCATAGATTTTCTATATGGATAGCTATTTCTTTAATTGTCTTGTTTTTCTAAGCTTACAGAATATTAACATAAAAGTTTTAATTGTGTAGATACCAGAGAGAAAGGGGGTCTTTTCAACAGATAGAATGGCTGTGGTAGAAGAGAGACGACTTCCACCAATACTCAGCTTCAAATTTGTTTACTTCCCCTTGGTTTTAGGGACCAATATGCCAAACTACAACACTCCAGAGGTACACTTGTGGCTACAAGCAGGAGAATTTACTATAAAAGTTTGAAATAGAAGCATTCTCTAAAGTCCACAGGGCTGTGGCAGTTTAGCACATTTAGAAATATTTCACAAAGCTTATTTGTCAGAATGTCAGCATTTTAATTATGGATGAAAATGGAAATGAATATGCCCCACTGATAGTGAACAGAACAGAATGAAGAAACAGTCATCACCCTGCAAATACAAAGGAGGATATTCTCTCTCTCTCTCTCTCTCTCTCTCTCTCTCTCTCTCCCCCTCCCCCCCTCCCTCTCTCTCTCTCTCTCTCTCTCTCTCTCTCTCTCTCTCTCTCTCTCTTGGTTTTTTGAGACAAGGATTCTCTGTGTAACAGCTCTACGGCTCTGACTTTTCTGGACTCTCCTTGTAGACCAGACTGGCCTTGAATGCACAGATATCCACCTGCCTCTGCCTCCCAAGTGCTGGGATTAAAGGCGTGCACCACCACACACCTTGCATAAGATGTTTCATAATAGATGTAAGAGATAACTTTGGAGAGAACAAAATAAAGTATTTAAGGATTCATAAAGAATCTGTAATTTTGTTTTAAAAATGTTGTTTAATAAATCATATTTTGGACTGCTTTTTTCATGTAATGGTATAATTGCTATAACCATAACTGTATGTCAGTGTTAAAAAATGGAAAAATTGATTCAATTTCATGTTTTCTCTGATTTTGCAAACTTTATATCATAAACTTCATTCAACCTACAAAGGGTTGTGTCATTCTTTGATAAATTTGGCTGAAATATTGAAAGTTAAAAACACAAATAGATGAGGTAGCATTGACACATATTTTATTAGTAAACTCTGCCATGCATGTTATTAGGCAGGATTGTGGGAGTGCTCCACTTTTATCACTCATTCTATTGCACTAAGAATTAAACATATATGCTTGTATGAAAAGAAGGAATGCCATACTTTAAATCATCAATTCCATAAGAATACCTCAAAACCAAATTAAAAACTGATATACAATGATCAATAGTTAACCTAAGGATGTTTACTTCTGCCAGACACATACTGATGTTCTTGCAGAAACGAATTATATAACTTGGGGTGTATCCCATATTCCTGTTTTCTTTTGTAGAGGTGTGGTTTGGGCTGCACTATTCTTTTCTCTTCTCAGTGATTATGCATATTTCCATTATCTGTCTTTAATACAGTCCTTACAGACATCTGTGTCTTGTATATGCTCTTACTCTCAAAGCAGAGTGCCCGTTCTTTATGGGTAGTTAAAACAACTATTTCTGGTTAGAGTATTTTTTTAATATAAATATAATTTTGCCAATGTTACAGCATGAGGAGGAGGAGGTTAATTTGTGAGTAATAACAAAGACTGACATTAACTGTTGGAGATCATATCTGCAGCAAGGAAGAGAAACATTTTCATAAAGAGTGAAATGTGTTGATGCACAGAGCAATAGCTAGAGAGACAGCAATTTGCCTGCTGAGACACATGGATTTAACCTTTCTTTATCAATAAAGTAGAAATGATAGAAATTAAGCATAGCATATAGCGTAAGATTGGCAGGAAAGTGGGGATATTAGAAAATGAAGTGGATAAATGTAAAGATAACCACTAATGAGTAAAGTAAAAACCATATAAGCCTATATTTCTAATCTTGTAATTTTATATCTTCAATATTGCACTATCTTCCCAAGTACTATGTACTTAGAATTGCATTCTCACATCCTTATTTGATGCAATTACTTTTGTTGAAGTTTTTGTATTCTTTCCTCTTATACAATGAGTGATTTTATAGAAAATGTAACAAAACTAATTTGTACTTGATATGCACTGTGGGGTTGAAATGAAAGAGATTTTGTAACACAAAGATCATACAATCAATGTAAACATATTGATTTGGGAGTAAAATAAAAATAAAATAAGCAAAGCTTTGAAAAATTAATTCCTTGAAACCAAAAGATCAAATAAGGGTACAATTTCTCATGGACTCCTTACTACTTATTATGGCATTTGAAATTAATTGTCAAATGCTGATTTCTTGGGAAAGTTGGATGATTGTTCTCTTAAAATATGGTCTTATACTTTTAAAATCCTATTCTTTGATAGGAATAGATATCTTCTTTTATAAACTGTGATTCACTGCTACTCTTTCAAGTGATATACATGTTAGTTATGATTTTGTTGTCAACAATGACGTTTAGATTTGGGACGGAGAAAAAATGGGAAGAAGAAAGAATGTGAATCCTCATAAAACTAAAGTAATTATGTTTGGAGATTATTGGAGATTGTCATTTTTCAGAAAGTCAAAACACACCAATATTACATCTACAATCTACATATTCCAAGTTCTCAGCCTTTAATTTCAAATAAATAGTTTCTTTAAATGTATTAATAAGTAGATTTGAAAAATGTTAGTAGAATTTTAGAATCACCATTTTAGAATTCCTTAATGAAAAATCACTATTTTTGAATTATTTTCAATCTGCTCTCTCATATCTTGTAACCTATTCACCATGACACATTGTTGTAAAAGCTGAGACACATGTTCCATTCAGATATATATATATATATATATATATATATATATCATTAAATGCTGAGTAGGTTGGTGATATATTTTTAGTGTCTTAAAACATCATCATTGTCATTAACATAAATAATTTCACTTGGAAATCACAGTTTCATTGTTATTAATAGAATACTAGAAATATGTTGTGAGACTTTTTAAGTATTGTCTCAGTGATATAGTCAAAATATATGATATTTGGTATAAGGTTCACTTTCTTGTGAACAGAGGTTTTTGTCAATGAGCTTTATGAAGGTAATATACTAAGACACTAACTAAAAGTAAAAACTAATAAACAAACAAAAACTCTGCTCATTTAAAGTGTAATTTTTCTAAGATTAAAATTACACAAAGAATATTTTCCATATATTTTATATGACCAGATTTTGAACACAAAAGCAAAAGTCATAACCACATCATAAAAAAAGGGAAGATGCTGTCCATGATAATTTTATATGTGCATTTAATTAATAGCTATTTAAAGCAGTAGACCTGTAAACTTGGTTAATTTATAAAACTGAAACTGTAGAGGCAATGAAAAATATCAGAAAGTATATATGTTATAAAAATATTCATTTTTTCTTTATATTTAATTTTATGTTTTCTTATGCAGGTTGCACATATTTCACCTACTTCAAAAATCAGTTGTACATATAAGCCATTTGTCTGTGACATATGATACCATTGGGATAAAATTGGAGTGATGTTCTATTTATATTTTTCCTGCTTGAATATTCAATTCATTTCTAAGATGTATAAATTAATACTTTAAAAATACATTGGATTTGCAATTTGGCCATTATTTCCTACAGGAAAGTTTTTTTTTTAGAAACAGGGTAAACAACATCTAGTTTCTAAGATAGAAATGCACGTAAAGTATTTTCTTTTTTATATATTTTTTTTATTTCTTCAAGTTACATCTCAGTCATAATCCCTTCCCTACTCCCCCTTCCTGTCCGACCCTTCCACCCTCTTCCCCACAACAGCTCCCCCTTTCAGTCCGACAAATGGTTCCTTCTCTTATAACAGTAAATATTATACAAAACAACAGAAATAAATACGCCACAGGGCGTTCTAGATCTAAGAAGATGTTTTTAATAGTGATGAAAGTTAGTATGAAAGCTGAGTCAGTTATAGAACTTTAAACTCATGGAGATGGTTAGATGGTAGAATGCTAAAGTCAGGGGCCAAATATGTATGAACTGGACATTGGGAAGGTATACTGGGCCATTTAACTCTCATTAATGTGGCATATTTATTTCTGTTGTTTTGTTTAGTATTTACTGTTATAAGAGAGGAACCATTCGTTGGATTGAAAGGGGAAGCTGTGGGGGGGAAGAGGATGGAAGGGTGGGACAGAAAGGAGGAATAGGGAAGGGATTGTGACTGAGATGTAACTTGAAGAAATAAAAAACTAAAGTATTAAAAAAAAGTTGAGAAATTAAAAAAAATAGAACAGTTTGCTCTGCGTATGTGATTGTGTTGCTATGGAAACTGAATCAAACTTCTTTGTACTGAACATAACCTGTTTGCTGAACTTATAAAACAGCTGCATAATAAATGAGACTGCTGTTGTTGTTGTTGCTGTTGTTACAAGAGTTAACAGCAGTCCTCCTGATCCCATGGGGGGAAAATGAGAGTTAAATGTCCCTGCATACATTCCCAATGTTCAGTTCATACATATTTGGACCCTGACTTTAACATTCTATCATCTAACCATCTCCATGAGTTTAAAGTTCTATATCTGACTCA
>CAJQZJ010018033.1:14220618-14275120 GCA_907164525.1 Lophiomys imhausi | reverse complement strand
TCTCTCTCTCTCTCTCTCTCTCTCTCTCTCTCTCTCTCTCTCTCTCTCTTGGTTTTTTGAGACAAGGATTCTCTGTGTAACAGCTCTACGGCTCTGACTTTTCTGGACTCTCCTTGTAGACCAGACTGGCCTTGAATGCACAGATATCCACCTGCCTCTGCCTCCCAAGTGCTGGGATTAAAGGCGTGCACCACCACACACCTTGCATAAGATGTTTCATAATAGATGTAAGAGATAACTTTGGAGAGAACAAAATAAAGTATTTAAGGATTCATAAAGAATCTGTAATTTTGTTTTAAAAATGTTGTTTAATAAATCATATTTTGGACTGCTTTTTTCATGTAATGGTATAATTGCTATAACCATAACTGTATGTCAGTGTTAAAAAATGGAAAAATTGATTCAATTTCATGTTTTCTCTGATTTTGCAAACTTTATATCATAAACTTCATTCAACCTACAAAGGGTTGTGTCATTCTTTGATAAATTTGGCTGAAATATTGAAAGTTAAAAGCACAAATAGATGAGGTAGCATTGACACATATTTTATTAGTAAACTCTGCCATGCATGTTATTAGGCAGGATTGTGGGAGTGCTCCACTTTTATCACTCATTCTATTGCACTAAGAATTAAACATATATGCTTGTATGAAAAGAAGGAATGCCATACTTTAAATCATCAATTCCATAAGAATACCTCAAAACCAAATTAAAAACTGATATACAATGATCAGTAGTTAACCTAAGGATGTTTACTTCTGCCAGACACATACTGATGTTCTTGCAGAAACGAATTATATAACTTGGGGTGTATCCCATATTCCTGTTTTCTTTTGTAGAGGTGTGGTTTGGGCTGCACTATTCTTTTCTCTTCTCAGTGATTATGCATATTTCCATTATCTGTCTTTAATACAGTCCTTACAGACATCTGTGTCTTGTATATGCTCTTACTCTCAAAGCAGAGTGCCCGTTCTTTATGGGTAGTTAAAACAACTATTTCTGGTTAGAGTATTTTTTTAATATAAATATAATTTTGCCAATGTTACAGCATGAGGAGGAGGAGGTTAATTTGTGAGTAATAACAAAGACTGACATTAACTGTTGGAGATCATATCTGCAGCAAGGAAGAGAAACATTTTCATAAAGAGTGAAATGTGTTGATGCACAGAGCAATAGCTAGAGAGATAGCAATTTGCCTGCTTAGACACATGGATTTAACCTTTCTTTATCAATAAAGTAGAAATGATAGAAATTAAGCATAGCATATAGCATAAGATTGGCAGGAAAGTGGGGATATTAGAAAATGAAGTGGATAAATGTAAAGATAACCACTAATGAGTAAAGTAAAAACCATATAAGCCTATATTTCTAAACTTGTAATTTTATATCTTCAATATTGCACTATCTTCCCAAGTACTATATACTTAGAATTGCATTCTCACATCCTTATTTGATGCAATTACTTTTGTTGAAGTTTTTGTATTCTTTCCTCTTATACAATGAGTGATTTTATAGAAAATGTAACAAAACTAATTTGTACTTGATATGCACTGTGGGGTTGAAATGAAAGAGATTTTGTAACACAAAGATCATACAATCAATGTAAACATATTGATTTGGGAGTAAAATAAAAATAAAATAAGCAAAGCTTTGAAAAATTAATTCCTTGAAACCAAAAGATCAAATAAGGGTACAATTTCTCATGGACTCCTTACTACTTATTATGGCATTTGAAATTAATTGTCAAATGCTGATTTCTTGGGAAAGTTGGATGATTGTTCTCTTAAAATATGGTCTTATACTTTTAAAATCCTATTCTTTGATAGGAATAGATATCTTCTTTTATAAACTGTGATTCACTGCTACTCTTTCAAGTGATATACATGTTAGTTATGATTTTCTTGTCAACAATGATGTTTAGATTTGGGACGGAGAAAAAATGGGAAGAAGAAAGAATGTGAATCCTCATAAAACTAAAGTAATTATGTTTGGAGATTATTGGAGATTGTCATTTTTCAGAAAGTCAAAACACACCAATATTACATCTACAATCTACATATTCCAAGTTCTCAGCCTTTAATTTCAAATAAATAGTTTCTTTAAATGTATTAATAAGTAGATTTGAAAAATGTTAGTAGAATTTTAGAATCACCATTTTAGAATTCCTTAATGAAAAATCACTATTTTTGAATTATTTTCAATCTGCTCTCTCATATCTTGTAACCTATTCACCATGACACATTGTTGTAAAAGCTGAGACACATGTTCCATTCAGATATATATATATATATATATATATATATATATATCATTAAATGCTGAGTAGGTTGGTGATATATTTTTAGTGTCTTAAAACATCATCATTGTCATTAACATAAATAATTTCACTTGGAAATCACAGTTTTATTGTTATTAATAGAATACTAGAAATATGTTGTGAGACTTTTTAAGTATTGTCTCAGTGATATAGTCAATATATATGATATTTGGTATAAGGTTCACTTTCTTGTGAACAGAGGTTTTTGTCAATGAGCTTTATGAAGGTAATATACTAAGACACTAACTAAAAGTAAAAACTAATAAACAAACAAAAACTCTGCTCATTTAAAGTGTAATTTTTCTAAGATTAAAATTACACAAAGAATATTTTCCATATATTTTATATGACCAGATTTTGAACACAAAAGCAAAAGTCATAACCACATCATAAAAAAGGGAAGATGCTGTCCATGATAATTTTATATGTGCATTTAATTAATAGCTATTTAAAGCAGTAGACCTTTAAACTTGGTTAATTTATAAAACTGAAACCGTAGAGGCAATGAAAAATATCAGAAAGTATATATGTTATAAAAATATTCATTTTTTTCTTTATATTTAATTTTAAGTTTTCTTATGCATGTTGCACATATTTCACCTACTTCAAAAATCAGTTGTACATATAAGCCATTTGTCTGTGACATATGATACCATTGGGATAAAATTGGAGTGATGTTCTATTTATATTTTTCCTGCTTGAATATTCAATTCATTTCTAAGATGTATAAATTAATACTTTAAAAATACATTGGATTTGCAATTTGGCCATTATTTCCTACAGGAAAGTTTTTTTTTTTTTTTTTTTTTTTTTTTTTAAGAAACAGGGTAAACAACATCTAGTTTCTAAGATAGAAATGAACGTAAAGTATTTTCTTTTTTATATATTTTTTTTATTTCTTCAAGTTACATCTCAGTCATAATCCCTTCCCTACTCCCCCTTCCTGTCCGACCCTTCCACCCTCTTCCCCACAACAGCTCCCCCTTTCAGTCCGACAAATGGTTCCTTCTCTTATAACAGTAAATACTATACAAAACAACAGAAATAAATACGCCACAGGGCGTTCTAGATCTAAGAAGATGTTTTTAATAGTGATGCAAGTTAGTATGAAAGCTGAGTCAGTTATAGAACTTTAAACTCATGGAGATGGTTAGATGGTAGAATGTTAAAGTCAGGGGCCAAATATGTATGAACTGGACATTGGGAAGGTATACTGGGCCATTTAACTCTCATAAATGTGGCATATTTATTTCTGTTGTTTTGTATAGTATTTACTGTTATAAGAGAGGAACCATTCGTTGGACTGAAAGGGGAAGCTGTCGGATGGAAGAGGATGGAACGGTGGGACAGGAAGGGGGAATAGGGAAGGGATTGTGACTGAGATGTAACTTGAAGAAATAAAAAAATAAAGTATTAAATAAAGTTGAGAAATTAAAAAAAAATAGAACAGTTTGCTCTGCGTATGTGATTGTGTTGCTATGGAAACTGAATCAAACTTCTTTGTACTGAACATAACCTGTTTGCTGAACTTATAAAACAGCTGCATAATAAATGAGACTGCTGTTGTTGTTGTTGCTGTTGTTACAAGAGTTAACAGCAGTCCTCCTGATCCCATGGGGGGAAAATGAGAGTTAAATGTCCCTGCATACATTCCCAATGTTCAGTTCATACATATTTGGACCCTGACTTTAACATTCTATCATCTAACCATCTCCATGAGTTTAAAGTTCTATATCTGACTCAGCTTTCATACTAACTTGCATCACAATTTTAAAAACATCTTCTTAGATCCAGAACACCCTCTTGATTCCTAAACAACTCAAAATTTAACTATAAGACTCCAGCTATCTATTCTTCAACCACCTCAGAGACCTGAGAGGGATAAATATATCTGATTATGTAGGAAGTGCAGGGCCTGCATCATCCAAAACTAAGAAATGACATATCAATGGCTGCCTGGACAGTTCCTGTTTTCTCTCCATACGTTACAGGATCAATCTTCAGCCTTTTGGTCCCGTTTCTCTGACAGATATTGATTTTAGAGCAGGGATTATGAGGGACTTACATACCCTGTCTTGGCAGAGCTAGGCTGTCGACTTCCCTGCTACCAAGTTTTGTCCTATTTTGGACAGCAGTCTGTCTACAGTTGAAGCAAGGGGTTTTTCATGCCAAGAGATAGGCTTGCCACTAATTCAACCATCTCACACTGGAGATTCTTCGATGCTCATCTTCTACTTGGAGCAGAATAGGGGGTGCTGGCAGGAGCTGATATGTCTTGATATCAAAAAAAAACTTAATTTAAGACAACATCTTTGAATGCCGTATTCCGTATTCTGCAGATCTCTTGGGGTTTTTTTAGATGCCCTATCTATCTCTTGTATTTAGATAAGCAAATATTGCTTGTCTCTTAACAAATTGATTTCTGAGTAGCTTAGAGAATATCTGTGATAGACTGTCATAGTAGCTAACAAAATGCCACTCTTGCATGACTAGGAGTTTGTATTTCTTAACTATCCTAAACGGTTTAAGATGGTTGGTATCAAGAGGCCAGAGCTTCACATTTCATTTTTAAGTATCACTAGGTACAATATCTTTAAGAAGCATTACCTTTAATTTTGTATCAATATACAAAGATCAATGCCTATATAGCCCAATACAATCTTAATATTACGTCAATATACAAGGGTCAATACCATTTTGGCCAACTATAATCTTACTTTAGTATCAATATACAAAGATAAATACCGATGTAGTCCAATACAATCTTAATTTTGCACAATATACAATGGTCAATACCACGTTAGCCAAATATAATACTAATTTTGTATCAATATACAAAGGTATAAGGGCATATTCAATAATCTGTCCCTTCTTCTTGGTCCTTCCCATCCTATGTCTATGTCCCATTTTTCTCAAGTCTGTGCACTCCTACATAGGAGAGAAAGAAGGATACAGAAAAGAAAAAGAAGGAAGTCCCTGGGTCTAACCTCCAAAACTCATTTAACAAGACCATTTAACACCTTGTAGTCTCTTACCCTAAATAACAAAGTTTTCTGTTATCCATCAAATAACCAAAAATGGGGGGGGGGAGAGAAACACCCTCCCCACCCTCTGTGCATGGGACATCGCTCTCTTAAAATGTCTTTCTATTGATTTGGGTCGTAGTAAACCTGTTTGTGGCCCGAAACAGAATGGAAGAATGGTTAAAAATGTTAGTACAATCCTTTTATGTTCAGTCCTTTTGTGCTCAGCTGTTTAGATGTCCTAACAAGTTTATAGACAGAAGCTGATCTTCCAGGCTTTACTGAAGTTCTGGCTGGGGCAGTGTGTGGAGCTGAACGATCTTAGCGATTTTGAGTTGTTGTAGTTGTAGACTTTTGATGGAAACAACTATTGAGGGAGTCTGCAAGGCTGAACCATCTGGGCCAGTCGTCTTCTTTGGTGTCTGATTCTGTTTTCTGTTGAAGTTTCTGTTGTCCACTTGCCCTGGATTTCTTGAATGGATGCTTTAAATCTCCTGAAAAGATAAGAACAGAGCCCTGCCCTAATCCTTACTCTGGGACAATTACCCTTTTTTGGGGGGGAGGGGTCAGGTAATATTTCTTCTGAAGCAAATTTGGTTTTTTGAAAATATATAAAGTATTATCTTTCAATCTGGATTAAAGAAGAAATTATTTTGTTATTTTGGAGCTAAACAAGCCTTAGTGTATGTATTTTGAGATCTCAAAGGACAATTTGTTTGTATTGAGTAGGCCTTTTGTAAGTAGCTTTTAAAATTAAGTCCTTCAAAATCCTATGTATCTGTCTCTGCATTCTAATTATTGGGATCAAAGACCTGTGGTTCCCATCTGAAGGGATTAAAGATGTGCTTCACCACTCCTGGACTGAAGTTTTTCTCTATTTAGAGTTTGTTTTGTATCAGGCTGACCTTGAGCTCTGAGATCTGCCTATTTCTGTCTCTGGTGTGTTGGGATTAAGGGTGTACTCTTCCTGAATGATGGGATTAAGGGTGTGCACCCTCACCACCCTTTTCCATGTAACTCTAGAATTTATAAGACAACTAACTCTATAGTGCTCTTCCCGTCTCTGCTGAAGTTAAAGGCATGGGCTAACACCACACATTTCTTGTATTTTACCTTAGCTCTAAGTTTTTTCTACTCTTGGAGGTTAATAAAACCAGGTTGAACGGCTGTAACCTTTATTTTATTTACAGTGTTTTAAAATTGTTACCTGCTTTTTTTAATTAATAAATTTATTTGTTTGTTGCTTCAGGTTACATCTCTATCACATTGTCCTCTTTCCCTGCTTGCCAGCCCCACCCTCCCATCCTCTACTCCCTAATCCTTCCCTCTTGTTCCTGTGGGGTGGAGTGTCCCTACATAACAGTCCCTTGCCACAGTTCAGGAGTCATATGAGGGCCAAGAGCCTCTTCATACACTGGGGTCCTACAAGGCAGTACTGCCAGTGAAAGGTGTCTCCTTGCTACGAAGGGAAAACTAAAAAAAGACCAACAAACACACAAACCCACAAAAACAAAGGACAACAACAAAAAAAGAAAGGAAAAAGAATAAAAAAGTCTATGTCCATGTTCCTTTTGGTGTGTTGGTTGTAGTACAGATATCCTGTACTATATAGCAAAAATCCTACTATAAGTGAATAGATGCCATGTGCATCCTTCTGTGTCTGGGTTAGCTCACTCAGGATGAGCTTCTCTATTTCCATCCATTTGGTTGCAAATTGCATAATTTCATTGTTTCTGATATCTGAGTAATATTCCATTGTATAGATGTACCACAGTTTTTTAATCCATTCTTCAGTTGAGGGACATCTAGGTTGTTTCCAATTTCTAGCTATTACAAATAAGGCTGCTATGAACATAGATGAGGAGACTTCCCTATGACTCCGTGAGGAGTCCTTTGGGTATCTACCCAGAAGTGGTATGGCTGAGTCCTGAGGCAAAGCTATTCCAAGATTTCTAAGATATCACCATACTGACCTCCATAGTGGTTGCACAAGCCTGCAGTCCTACCAGCAATGGAGTAGGGTTCCCCTTTTTCCACACCCTTGACAGCATGTGCTGTCATTTGAGCTCTTTATCTTAGCCATTCTGACAGGTGTGAGATGGAATCTCAGAGTCATCTTGAGTTGCATTTCTCTGATGATTAAGGATGTTGAGCATTTCTTCAGGTGTTTCTCTGCCATTAGGGATTCCTCCTTTGTGAGTTCTCTATTTAGCTCCGTCTACCATTTTTTGATTGGATTATTTGGTTTCTTGGCATTTAGTTTCTTGTGTTCTTTGTAGATTTTGGATATTAGCCCTCTATCAGATGTGGGGTTGGTGAAGATTTTCTCCCAGTCTGTTGGTTGCTGTTTTGTTTGAATGACAGTGTCTTTTGCCTTACAGAAGCTTTTCAGTTTCATGAGGTCCCATTTATTGATTGATTGTTGATCTCAGGTCCTGAGCTGTTGGTGTTCTGTTCAGGAAGTTGTCACCTGTGCCAATGAGTTCGAGGGTTTCTCCCACTTTTTTCTTCTAGTAGATTTAGTGTGACCAGCCTTACTTATGTTAAGGTCTTTGATCCACTTGGATTTAAGTTTGGTACAAGGTGATAGGTATGGGTCTAATTTCATTCTTTTGCAAGTGGACATCCAGTTGGACCAGCACCATTTGTTGAAGATGCTGTCCTTTTTCCATTGTGCAGTTTTGGTTTCTTTGTCAAAGATTAGTTGGCCATAGGTGTGTGGGTCCATTTTTGGGTCTTCAATTCGATTCCATTGATCTACTGGTCTGTTTCTATACCAATATCATGCTGTTTTTATTATTATTGCTCTGTAGTACAGCTTGAAATCTGGGATGGTGATACCTCCAGATGTTTTTATTGTACAGGATTGATTTAGCTATTCTGGGCTTTTCGTTGTTCCATATGAAATTGAGAATAGCTCTTTACAGGTCTATAAAGAATTGTGTTAGTATTTTGATAGGAATTTCATTGAATCTATATATTGCTTTTGGTAGGATAGCCATTTTTATTATGTTGATCCTACTTTTCCATGAGCGTGGGAGATCTTTCCATCTTCTAAAGGCCTCTTCCATTTCTTTCTTCAGGGGCTTGAAGTTCTTGTTGTATAGGTCCTTTACTTGCTTGGTTAGAGTTACCCCCAGGTATTTTATATTGTTTGTGGCTATTGTGAAGGGGGTTGTTTCCCTTATTTCTTTCTTTGTACATTTGTTTGTAGTATATAGAAGGGCTTCTAATTTTTTTGAGTTAATTTTGTATCCAGCCACCTTGCTGAAGGTGTTTATCAGCTGTAAGAGTTCTCTGGTGGAATTTTTGGGGTCGCTTATGTATACTATCATATTGTGTGCAAATAGGGATATTTTGACTTCTTCATTTCCAATTTGAATGCCCTTGATCTCTTTTTTTTAAAGTATTTTCTTTGTCCATAAATCTCAGAAGACTTGGAAAAATAATTTGGACTTGTATCTGGAATAAGGAAAGCGTCTTATAATTATAAATCTAAGTTCACTAACTTAATAACTATTATTATCTTTTATGGGATAGGTGATATGCTAAGCAATTCACCGTATGCTTTCTAAATATCTTTAAATGTGCTCTGAATTACCTATGGCTGTTCTCTTATTCAAAGTAATTAAACAAGCCTCAATACTTAAGGAAATAATTGCATGCTTTATTACTAATAAACAACAAATGGAAGACAACCTAAAGGTAGTGATATATGCTTTCAAAGCTCATGTCCTTAATAGATGTGTTTCATGATTCTTAATAAAATGTATTATCATGGGGTTGATTATTACTGTAGTGTTATATACAAGCATTTTGAGAGAAATCCTCAGTGAAAGGAGAAACAAAAAAAGAGAGTCAGCAACATAAACATTCTCAAAGGAATCTAAGTGACTATCTCAAAATCTAATGTTTAAAATATAGAATGATATGCTTTTATGACTATAAACTTTCCTCTTCTTAAATACAGTGTTTGTGATTCTCTTACCTTAGCACACCATTCTAAGTGTGCCAAGATTAAATTCACTCTAATTTTACTTTTTTTGACATTTACATGGTTATTTTTCATTCATTTGCTTATCTGGATTATGCACTGTGTTGACCCCACATCTAAATAGAACTATAAATAGCGAAACAGATTTGAGATGCAAATCAATTTTTAAAATTTATTCTGTTTATTCTTTGAATTTCTTTTTATGCATACCCTAAACTTTTAATATCTGAGGAATTTCTATTTTCAGGAAATATAAAAAATAAAATCTCTTAATTTATCCAGAATTAATTGTTTATTGTTTAAGCACAATTGTAATGCTCTTTCAATTTCCTTTATGCATAAATGGAGAAATGCACGAGTTGAAAAAATATGGACTTAATATCTATATTCTGTAATGTTGGACTGATTTTTAAGGGAATACAACATTTTTATATTTCTGCAAAAAATAATATTGAAACAGACACGAACAGTCATATTAACATCTAAATTGTGATCACGAAGCTTCTCATATATTTTATACTATATTTTAATGAGGAAAACGTCTATTTAGCCATATTATGTAGAATGGGTCTATTTCCCTGGATTTATTTCAAGACTGGGCTTTTCTGTATAATAGTACTGACTGTTATGAATCTCACTTTGCAAACCAAGCTGGCCTCAAACTCACAGAAATTTGCCTGCCTGTACCTCCCCAGTGCTGGGATTAAAGTGTGTGCCACCATGTTCAGTTTGTCTGAAATATTTGTCTTTCTTTTTATTAGTATTGGGGGCAATCATTCGTATTTTTCTTTGAAGGCTAAACAAGCAAATTGTTGTGTTTATGAAAGGATTTCACAAAAGTCCATTGCATCAGAATATATTCTTAGTTTCTTTGTCCAGGTCACTTATTTGAATATTCCATAAATTTAGCAACGCTATGTGATGATGAGGATAAAACGATTTATCCTGAGAATAGTTCCAAGGTACAATTTTCTTCAAAATTCTGTGTGTTCAGCAAAATGCATTTCTGTATGATGCTCCTTGATTCCTTTGTAATTGTCTAAGCTTTGATCCTTAATTTGTCTTCAGCTCACCATGGTTCTACTTTCATGAAATTCCTCTAATGTGAGGAATTCAAATAATTGTGAACCAAGATGCTTATCATAAATTTGTTGTCATCTTTCATGTCAAACTCTAGGCTTGTGTTTATGGTTAACTAATATATCATTTAGTGAAAGTGGATATTAGCTAATACTTAGAAAGTAAGAAGATGAACATGTGTTACAAGGTATAGTAGTAGCTAATGACACAACAATACCAACCCTGTTATGTTGACAGGCTTCTTAATTTAGACTTATGAACTCCTGTGTAGCATTTGTGGGTTTAGTACATTAGGATGAAATACGTTTCTTTGGTTTATAGATGAAAATGCACAAGTGCAGTTAAATATCTGAATCCGGATATAACCTTGAATGGCAATATGAAATATAAGCCATCCTATCAGATAAACAAATAAGTATGTTTCACATTTTAAAGATTCCAGAGTAAACATTTGAGGAGGAAAAGTCTGAAACTGACTCATGAACATTTCTTCATAGTCTGAAGGAGTGGTCAGTGTCTTGGAAATGAGCAGAATTAAAAGAGTTGTAACAAGCATGTATTTAGATGAATTCACAGAAGTATGTAGAGATTGTGAAGACCTCTGTGTTCCATTTTTATACTCACCAAATTGAAGTCTATTCTTGGGATTGTTTCACTAATCCAATGGTCAAGGTGGCATATACAGTGAAAATCCTACAGTCTGTTTTTAACTATCCTGTCCATATATGGTATGCCTATTTAAAAATTATTATTGGTGACAATTATGTGTGAACCTTTTATGAAGTGAAGTTTTTATTGCTAAAGCAAATATTTAACATGTAGAAAACAAAGAAGTGCCACTATGCTCCATGTGAAACAATTTCCCTGTATTTGAATTATTTTACTGAATGAATTAAATTGAAGAAAATATAAATAATTTTTCTCACTGGTGTAGAAATATATTGGACATATTTATTGTCTTATTAACTTTAACATATCTGAGTTTACAGTCCAAGAATTTACCAACTGCCTTATCTGATATCATTGATTTCTGCAAATAAAGTATTTTATCAAGGGCAGATTTCAAAACATAACTAGTACAGTCACCTTCTCAAGTTATAACATTCATAGGACTTGCCACATGCATCAGCCACAGGCAACCTGCTTATTGAATAAAACATATTTGAAAATGCAACTAAAATAAATTATTTAGAAGATGACACTTTGGAAGAAGAGGCTTCCATTTATATGCAAGAATATTTTACATCCTTTGAATTTAGCACCTGATTTTGATGTTGAGGATGAAACATTCCAGGGAAGGGCTAGGGGGTAGAGGCTGGGAGGGTGGTACTGGGAGGGGTGGAAAGAGGGCACTGTGATGGAGATGTAACCTGAAGTAATAAATAAAACATAAAAAAGGGGAATTATTGCAATGATGTGACAAAAGTATTGGTGTTTAAGATTGAACATATCTTATTGCATTTTGTCCCATTTATTCCTACAGGTTTTATCTGTAGCATGGAAAGCTAGGTTCCTAAAAGCGTTATTTCAGAGATAATGCTATGCTGTTGCATCAAATTGAAGCTTGAATTTCCTAAATTATTAGTTTTTTTGTTTTGATCTTGCTTTGTTGGACTTAAGCCAGCAGACAAAAGTTTTGTTGTGGGTAACATGGATCATAAATAATTTAAGAAATTCTAGCAGACTTACATGTTTAAATCACCAAGGGTGTCTCTAATATTAATTTTAATGTCAAATGATAAAAATTAATGCAAAATCATAGCATATAAATGAAGGAAGAACCACCAGTGTTGTGACATCATTCACAACGTATCTTTTATTGCTATACAGGTAAATATATATATACCTTTTTAACACTTAGTGAAGAAGAAACACTTAAAGAATGGGTAGAAACAGATCAACTCTTCATTCAAAGCTAAGACCAAAAGAGAGAAAACCATAATATTAATACATGTTTGTCCTTGGTTTCCTATAAGCATTTATCTACATTTCTGTGCTTATTTATTTTTCAAATTCTCTTCCCCCTTTTTCCTCATAATCAATTTTGCAGAGTTTGATGGTGACTGTTAAATAATTTAGTCTACAGGAACAAAATATTCAGATGGGACTCAACATGAACATGAGTAATAAACAGCCTAAAATAAGAGTTATATTGTGGTCCCCTTTCTCCCAGATGTGGATGTGAATGTGGAGATGTGTAATTTTGAGAATAGTGCAAAAAGTGAAATTTTAAATACAGGAAAATTGTCTGTTGTTAAGAAAAATCACAGGTTACTTTTGTTGTTAATATACACGTGAATGCCGCATTAGACAATTGCCTATTAGCTCTTTCTTTACAATGTGTCCTGTCATATTTGTCTATGTTGGTGTTGACACTCAATAAAACAATTTTATATCACAAACTGAATGCTAACATATTCTATTCATACGGTATTTTATAGAAACAAAGGATAATAGGAGTGGTTTTTACTATTATTCATTCATAATGTTCTCATCTGGACAGTGATAGCTACAAAAGTGAAAATGTTTTGTTGTTTTTTTTGATTATTTTTAGTCTCTGTATTTCCTACATCATTAGAAACAAAGTGATTACGCGTTTTCCAGCACAGGTATGGTTGGCTTCCACTCTCTTCTCAGAAGGGTGAATCTCAAATAAATAACTCCACTTCTCAATTTGAAACCTCACTTACATCCATTTATTATTTTCAGGCATATAAATTATGGCTACACTATAAAATTCTTAGATCTGTAACACCTCAAGACACATTGTAGACAACCAGCAACTGGTTAGTGGTTTTGTCAAGTTCTTATTGCTAAAATAATCAATATGGATTCTGTCAAGGCTGGGTTTCTAAGAAATCTTCACATTATGCTAATAAATGGAAGCATAATTAACAATGCAAAGTTTCTACACACAAAGACACAAAAAGGAAGTGACAATACAAATAAATAAAGAACTTAACACTATGTTATGCAGAAGGTATTTTTGCGAAAACCCAGTACTTATTTTTTAAAAGTCAGAAATCCATGTATTTTTCTCATTATTGCTATTTTTTATGCTGATAGCATTCAATTTATAAATGTAATTATATTATTAACCAAAAGAGTTTATATCTGTGTTACATTTTTGGATAAATATTTAGGGAAAATGGATGAATAAAAGAAGAAGAAAAAGGAGAAGGATAATTAGCAGCCATGTGTATTAACCAGTATTAGTCAGGGTTCTACTGAGTAACAGAAATTTTAGAATAATCTCAATATAATAGAGAAAAGAGTTTATTACAATTACTTGTGATTTACAGATTGCTTCCTAGCTAATCCAATAATGACTGCTTATGAATGGAAGATTCAGTAGTTGGTAACTCCACCAGACTGAACATCTTAACTGTTCTTCAGCATATATAAAAATCACCAAGATGTAGGTTGTAATCCCTGTGAAGGAATAGTCTTGCTAGTCAGGTGAGAACAACCAGGCCAAAATAGAGGCTCCCTTTTTCTATGTCCTCATTTAGGGTATCAACAAAAGTCATGGCCCAGATTGGAGGTAAGTCTTCCCACCTCAAAAGATCTAGGTTAACAGAGTGTCTTTCCATCCCAAAGATATGGATTAGAAGTGGATCTTCCCACACCAAATAAAGCCAAACTCCCTGACAGACGTGCCTTTTATTTTGGAATGTTGTTAATTCTAGAGGCAGTAAAGTTGACAATCAAGAGTATTAGTCTTACTATGTTACAATTTTGTGCACCTTTTTTATTTAAAGGAGATGAAAATTATTAAATTTATAGATACTGCAATTATAAACTCTAACATGATAAAAATTCTGTAAGAAAAAGGTAAATAAAACTAGTAGGAGCCAGTGAGAAATTTAAAAAAAAGGGGCAGGGGGATTCTTGAAAATCAGGACCATTTCTCTTACGAAAGGACACTGGCCTGGATAGTATAAAGTATGTAGAAAAAAACTTTATCCATAAATAAAAAGTAGAAATGCATTAAATATGACAACTAATTTGTAGAAATCCAAGTATAGCAACAGCATCACTAATTCTAGGTGGAGAGACACCTCGGAAGGCTTTGCTTTCCTCTCTTCTTTCTTTGACTGATGGAGCACACATTTCTTTATTAATGAATGAGCAGTATTAAATTATACAGTGGATGTATAATATTTAGTGAGCAAACATTTATGTTTTTACAGCTATAATAAAGAAAATAAATAAAGTCATCACCCCTAAAATTTAGTGTATTCATTTGCTTTGTTCTTCTGTGACAAGGACATAGTATAAACTACACTCACTTATACAACAACAGGGTGTGGAGATGGCTTAGTAGGTTAACTGTCTGTATTGCACATTGAGAATTTTATTTTAATCCTGAAACCCACATAAAATTCCTTTGTGTGGCAGTGTACAATTATAATTCTACTTCTGGAGCAACAGAAGCATGCAAGTCATGGATCTTACAGGCCAGTCTACCTAACCCAGAGATAAATCCAGATTAGAAAGCAAAAAAAAAACAAAAAAAACCCAAAAAAAACAAAAAACAAAAAACAAAAAAACCAAAAAACAAAAACAAAAAAAAAACAAAGACAAAAACAAAAACAAAAAACACCCTCTCAAAAAGAAGGCAAATAGCATCGAATAAATTTTACCAAAAAGTGTCTACAAGGCAAAGAAAATGTGTGTGCATTCACACACACACGCACCCCATATAAGCATATTCACCCCAAATTTGAACACACATACAAATAAACGGACAGAAAAAAAAATGTTAAACAATGATTTATTGCTAGCTATGGGCTCAATCTATACCTTATTGTAGTTTGTGGTTATTTCTTGTATTTTTCT
This sequence comes from Lophiomys imhausi, assembly GCA_907164525.1. Lineage (NCBI taxonomy): Eukaryota > Metazoa > Chordata > Mammalia > Rodentia > Muridae > Lophiomys > Lophiomys imhausi. The sequence continues at coordinate 14,259,864 of CAJQZJ010018033.1, read as the reverse complement.
TTGTTAATTTCTAATTGGTTTATCAGTTTTCCTTTCCTTCTAATTTGTGACTGAATTATATGAGATACTTATATATCTTGAAAATCAGCACATTATTAGTTACATATTTTGCTAATAATTTCTGAGACTCAGCAAACAAAGAGAATTATAAAACAATTCCTCTCATGATCATTAATGTGAAATTGCTCAATAAATACTTGCAAATCCAAGAATACGTAAAGAAGTTCATCTATCGTGATCAAGTAGAATTCATCCTAGAGATAAAGGGATAGTTCCACATGTGACAGAGGATTAATTTCCAAAACATATAAAGAACTCCAGAAACTAGACATCAAGAAACCAAATAATCCAATTAAAAATGGTGTACAGTTCTAAACAGAGATTCTCAATAGAGAAATCTCAAATGCCTGAGAAGCAATTAAAGAAATATTCAACATTGTGAGCCACCTGAAAATGGAAATTAAACTCATTCTCAGATTCTATCTTACACCTGTCAGAATGGCTAAGTTCAAAAACACAAGTGATAGTTCATGCTGATGACAATGTGGATCAGAAATAAAGCTGTTAAAAGACAAGCAACATCTGCTTACCCTAATATAAGAGATAGATAGGGCCTCTTCAAAAACCTCAAGAGATCTGCAGAATATGGCATTCAAAGTTGTTTTCGTAACTTTAGATTTTTTTATATTGAGACTATCAACCTTGACAGCACCCTCTATTCTACCCCAAGTAGAAGATGAGCATCGAAGAATCTCCAGTGGGAGATGATTGAATTAGTCACAAGCCTATCTCTTGGTAGGAAAAGCCCATTGCTCCAACTGTAGACAGAATGCTGTCCAAAAAGGACAAAACCTGGAAGCAGGTAAGTCGACAGCCTAGCTCTGCCAAGACAGAGAAAGAAAGTCCTTCATAACCCCTGCTCTAAAATCAATGTCTGTCAGAGAAACGAGGCCAAACGACTGAAGATCGATGCTGTAATGTATGGAGAGAAAATGGGAACTGTCCAGGCAGCCACTGGTATGTCATTTCTTAGTTTTGGAAGCTGCAGGCCCTGTACTTCCTATAAAATCAGATATATTTATCCCTCTCAGGTCTCTGAAGTGGTTGAAGAACAGATAACTAGAGCCTCATAATTAAATTTTGAGTGGTTTAGGAGTCAAGAGAGTGTTATAGATCTAAGAAGATGCTTTTAAAATTGTGTTGCAAGTTAGTATGAATGTTGAGTTAGATATAGAACATTAAACTCATGGAGATGGTTAGATAATAGAATGTTAAAGTCAGGTGTCAAATACGTATGGACTGGACATTGGGAATGTACGCTAAGCCATATAACCCTCATAACACTGGCCTAATTACCTCTGTTGTTTTGTATTGTATTTATTATTATAAGAGAAAGAGCCATTTGTTGGACTGAAAGGGGAAACTGTAGGGGGAAATAAGATATACCTTAAACTTAAAAATAAAGGGAAGAGGATGGGGGGTTGAGGGTGGGACTGGAGGGGGGATAGGGAGGAGACTGCAATTGAGATGTAACTTGAAGAAATAAAAAATAAAGAAAAAAAAGAAATAAATGAACAAAATCTTCTGAATAGGAGAATCATAATAGAGGACTGGCTGCTTCTCAGAAGGACCCAATGCATAACACTCATATGATGAGTCACAACCATCTGCAATTGTAGTTTCAGGGTGCATGATGCCTTCTTCTGGTATCTATGTGAAATGCATGTATGTGGTGTAGAGATCACTGACTATCTACCCATGGGTCATACCCATGTATCAGATATCCTGCATATCAGATATTTACATTATGGTTAATAACAGTAGCAAAATTATAGTTATGAAGTAGCAAAGAAAATAATTTTATGATTGGGTCATCAAAACATGAATAATTGTATTAAAATGTAACATCGTTGGGAAAATTGAGAACCATTGTACAGATAGATAATTTTTTGGAGGAAGGTCTTATACATTAGATCTCAGAATCTGATTTCAGTGCTCAGAGATCTGGTTACTGCCCTTTGTGAGTCACTCTCTGATTGATTAATAAAAGGCACTGAATGCCAATTAGCTGATGGCAGAAAGAGTATAGGAAGGCAAGACTTCCTGGGACAAAGAAAGTAACCCTGATATTTACACCAGGACTCTGAAGCAGTAGTGTGTTTCGGTGTAAGTTCTGAAGGTATAGCAAGCCGTATGGCTTGTCTGATTAGGTGGTCGTGTTCCAGCTAAGAATCTCCCCAGCTAAGGCCTAAGTGTTGATGACATTAAAATGTCTTGATATATTTAATTATTGGGAAAAAGGTCACAGTGGATCTCAGGCCTCCAGCTAAGGTGCATCAGGCCCACCAGGACTTCAGGCCTCCTGTCAAAGGCCTCCAGCTAAGGCAGGCCTATAGGCCTTCATCTAAGTCAGGCTTACAGACCTATAGCTAATTCAAGCCAGACTGGCCACAGGCCTCTCTCTGGCCAAGCCCTGGTGGCAACCCATCACTGGCTATACCACTGGCCTAATATAACATTTTATATTTATTAATAAACATATTAGTTAACAGAGTTTTGGATGCAGATGGTGAAGGCCACCCTTGGTCCAGTGGCATATCCCCAGGACACAGTGAAAAATGCCATGTTATCCCTTTACTCACTGTATACCCATACCAACTTGATGTTATCATTCTGCTTTATCTACTTAAATGCCTAATAATACAAGCCTGCACCACCAAGCACAGAATAATTGAGATGATTTTTAACTCCTATAGTAAAAGAATTTACTGGAAAAAACCATGAAGTTCCGACTACAAAGTATCAGACACAAATAAATGTTTATCAATATATTTTCCAAATACTTTTCATTTGTTAGTGAAACTGTTTCAAATAACAACATGCCAGTGTTAGTCTTTATGTTACAGAAGGCTAAGTGGTGGCATTGAAATATTTCAGTGTTTGGGAAACAAATATATCTCCTAATCTCACTCATAGTGTGTTTAATTATTACTGACTACTATTATTACACATTCTCAGAGGATCGTATTCCATGTGATGCTAGTATCTTTCAGGAAGGTAAAATATTGATGGACAAAGTGATGTGAGAAAATCAAATAGTAGGTTGTGGTAAATGATAATATGTGTGACTTTTCCTCATATTTTAATACAGCATGTGCATCTCAAACAAAAAGGGAGATTTAATCTAAGGATGGCTATGTAATTAATCGTCTCTGGTGTGTATGTGTGTTTATTTGAAACCTGAAGTCTTATTCATTAATACCTTTCTGAGAAACTTAAAAAAAAAGTCTTCAGAGAAGTAAAACTATTTCCTGCATGCTTACTATTCTCTAGAATACTTTATAGCATGGGGGTATACAAAGGTTTATCTATAAGTAAGAGAACACTGAATATGTAATATTTTAACTCAGCTCTAAAAGTTTTAAAAGGAAAAGCCCTTGACATATTTATATTCAGCTACCATGTGCAGAGATTGATGTATTTCTTAATCCAAAGTAAAGTATCACTTGTGGAAACCTAAATTAAATATCAAGTACCCTTTAAAAATAGCTAAGTCAGTCCAGAAGTATTTTTGCTCATTTAACCACTACTGCTACTATATTACATGATTATCTAGATTAAATCGCTTCACTTCTCATTACATTTCCTTATCTATAAAGGGTAATAATATTACTAGTTCTGTTGCTGTGAGATGCAGAGTATATTGAAAAATTATCATGCTAGAGCTAATTAGTTTTCATTGTATTTATGATGAGCCAGAAGAGTATTATTAACATGCTGACTCTCTAGACAGACATGATACACAAATAAGTAGTGAAAATAGAACCTAAAAGAGGTAGAAAAACAACCCTACCTGCCTGACAGGAGAAGATAATGAGAAAAGTGACTGTGAAACATGCTTTCTGAGTCAGGCAATAAGAGTTAGTTTGCTACTACAGTGAACCTGAATCCTGTTATTATTGTTGAAGTTTTCTACCAGCTCTGATTAGGTTTTCAAGTTGTGGTATTTCATAGTGTGTATCTAAGAAGACAGATATTTTCAATCTTTAGAGTATGTAAGTAATATTTTTCATTATTATTTTTACAATATATATGTGTGTGAGTCTATTGAGTTTTAGGAAAGATATTAGCTAAATTGTAGGATTTTTACAGAGGGTAAGAAAATAAACCTAACTCATGATTCATAGAACTAATATCCAATGTGATAAATACATATAGAAGTAAATAATTAAGCATAAAAATAAATATGTAAATGTAGCAGATGGTACGAATCTTACATGCTATAAAAGACGCAGTGAAAATAACTTTAAATATATGAAATAGTGAATTATTTAGATAGGGTGGTCATGAGCGGTTTTTCATGTTTAAAAATTAGAATTAAGTAGCATAATATAGCATAAATTACAGAAATAGAAACATAGAGAAAGGCACATAGAAAAAAATGAATGGAAATTAACTTGACCAAATTTTAGTTGGGAGTAGACAAAGTAATTAGCCATGTGAAATGGTCAGACCTAAACATATATAGACTTGTATTTACAAGATTTTGTTTGTTCTATGCTAGAAGTTTTTTTTTTCTTTTAAAAATTTTAATGTTTGGTTATTACTTCAAGTTAAATTTCCATCACAGTCCTCTATCTCCACCCCTCCTGGTCCCACTCTCTCACCCTCTCCCCCCCATACACACACCTATCCTATTCCTATGGAGTAGGTTGCACCTACATATCAGTCCCTCTCAATTCAACAGTCATATGAGGGCTAAGAGCTTCCTCTTGCACTGGGGTCCTATATGGCAACTCCATTAGAACAAAGTATTTCACTAACAGGTAACAAGGTCTATGTTCCTGGTGCTTTTGGTGTCTTAGTTCTACGATAGTTATTCTGTACTACATGGCTAAAATCCAATAATAAGTGAATATATGCCATGTTCATCTTTCTGAGTCTGGGTTAGCTTATTCAGAATGGGCTTTTCTATTTCCATCCATTTGACTGCAAATTGCATGATTTCATTGTTTCTGGTGGCTGAGTAATATTCCATTCTGTAAATGTACCACAGTTTCTTTATCCTTTCTTTGGTTGGGGGACATCTGGGCTGTTTCCAGTTCTAGCTATTACAAATAAAGATTCTATGAACATAGATGGAGAGATCGCCTTGTAGTTTGGTGACGAATAGTTTGGATGTATACCCAGAAGTGGTATGGCTCGGTCTTGAGGTAGAGCTATTCCAATTTTTCTGAGATATCGCCAGACTGATTTCCATAGTGGTTGTACAAGTTTGTACTGCCACCAACAATGGAGGAGTGTTTCCCTTACTCCACATCCTCAGCAGCATGTACTGTCATTTGAGTTTTTGATCTTAGCCATTCTGACAGGTGTAAGATGGAATCTCAAGAGTTGTTTGCGTTGCATTTCCCTGATGACTAAGGGTGTTGAACATTTCTTCAAGTGTCTCCTGGCCATTAGAGATTCCTCTTTTCTGGGTTCTTGATTTAGCTTTGTTCCTCATTTTTATTGGATTATTTATTTTCTTGGTGCTTAATTTCTTGAGTTCTTTATAAATTGTGAATGTCCCTCAACCAACGAATGGATAAAAAAATGCAGTATATTTACACAATGGAATACTACTCAGCTATCAGAAATAAGGAAATCATGCAATTTGCTGATGGCATGCAAAATGCCATTTGCTTAATGAACCAGAAAAGTTCATCCTGAATAAGCTAGCCCAGACCCAGAAAGATGTGCATGGCATATATGATTACTTATAACTGGATTTTAGCCATATAGTACAGGATAACTTTCCTACAACCAACAGAACAAAAGAAACAGAACATAGGCTTTGGTACCTGTTAGTGGGACACTTTGCCCTAGTGGAGCTGCCATGTAATTTCCCAGTGCAAGAGGAAGCTCTTAGCCTTCATATGACTGCTGAACTGAGGGGGTTGTTATGTAGGGTAGCCCACACTAGATAGGTAGGATAGGTGAGAGAGGAGAGAGAGGGTGAGAGAGTGGGAACAGGAAGGGTGGAGAGAGGGGACTGTGATGGAGATGTAACTTGAAGTAATAAATAAATATAAAAAAGAGAGAGTTTTAATAACCACAAGAAAGTGAGTGGAGTTATATAATAATGGGAAAGAAAATTTCCATAATTATTAGTTCCTTTTTGAAATTCCTACCTTGGAAACGAAGTATGAAATGGTAAATAAAAATAATAGCAAATATTATATGACCTGAGCACATGGTAACAAGGAGACTTCATACTAGAAAAATACATACCAAAGGATCCACAAATATGATGTGTGCCTGGAACCTCTTAGACTTTGATTAGCTTTTTTTTGTGATGGTTTTAATAAGAATGGCCCACATAATAAGATCATAGATTTGAATGCTTGACAGGTGTTATGGGGTATGGCTTTCTTGGAGAAATTAACATCATTGTGTGTGGACTTAGGGGTTTCAAATTCTTAAGCCAAGCCCAGTGTCTTTTTATCTTCCTGCTACTCGGGGATCTGGATATAGAACTCTCAGCTATCTCTCTAGAAACATGTCTGCCTGCATACTGCCATACTGCCTGCCATGAAGATAATGGACTAAACTTCTGAAATTTTAAGAAAGCCTCAAATAAATGTTTCCATTATAAGAGATGACATGGTCAGGGTATCTCTTCACAGTAATAGAACATTAACTAAAACATTGTTAAAATTGCCTTTTTTTCTTTCTTTTATTTTTAAGCTTATTCATTAACAATTTCATATTATGTTTAATAGTGGCTACCCATATTACAATTTCTTTTTTTAATAAATAAATTAATTTATTTGTTGCTTCAGGTTACATCTCCATCATATTGTCTTCTTTCCCCCCTTCCCAGCCCCGCCCTCCCGCCCTCTACCCCCTAACCCTTTCATCCCACTCCTCTGGAGTGGAGTGTCCCTACATTACAGTCCCTCATCCCAGTTCAGAAGCCATATGAGGGCCAAGAGCCTCTTCATACACTGGGGGCCTACAAGGCAGTACCACCAGTGAGAAGTGTCTCATTGCCAGGGAGAGAAAACTAAAAAACAAACAAACAAAAAGTCTATGTCCATGTTCCCTTTGGTGCGTTGGTTGTAGTATAGATATCCTGTACTATATAGCTAAAATCCTACTATAGGTGAATAGATGACATGTGCATCCATCTGAGTCTGGGTTAGCTCACTCAGGATGAGCTTCTCTATTTCCATCCATTTGGCTACAAATTGCATAATTTCATTGTTCCTGATAGTCCAGTAATATTCCATTGTGTAGATGTACCACAGTTTTTTAATCCATTCTTCAGTTGAGAGACATCTGGGTTGTTTCTAGTTTCTAGCTATTACAAATAAGGCTGCTATAAACACAGATGAGGAAACTTTCTTATGATTCCGTGAAGAGGCATTTGGGTGTATACCCACTAGTGGTATGGCTGGGTCCTGAGGCAAAGCTATTCCAAGTTTTCTAAGATATCGCCAGACTGACCTCCATAGTGTTTGCACAAGCCTGCACTCCCACCAGCAATGGAGTAGGGTTCCCCTTTCTCCACACCCTCGACAGCATGTGCTGTCATTTGAGCTTTTGATCTTAGCCATTTTGACAGGTGTGAGATGGAATCTCAGAGTTGTCTTGAGTTGCATTTCTCTGATGATTAAGGATGTTGAGCATTTCTTCAAGTGTCTCTCAGCCATTAGGGATTCCTCCTTAGTGAATTCTCTATTTAGTTCTGTTCCCCATTTTTTGATTGGATTATTTGGTTTCTTGGCCTTTAATTTCTTGAGTTCTTTGTAGATTTTGGATATTAGTCCTCTGTCAGATGTGGGGTTGGGGAAGAATTTTTCCCAGTCTGTAGGCTGCCGTTTTGTTTGAATGACAGTGTCTTTTGCCTTACAGAAGCTTTTCAGTTTCATGAGATCTCATTTATTGATTGTTGGTCTTAGGTCCTGAGTTATTGGTGTTCTGTTCAGGAAGTTACCTGTGCCAATGAGTTCTAGGGTTTTTCCCACTTTTTCTTCTAGTAGATTTAGTGTGACCGGGGTTATGTTAAGGTCTTTGATCCACTTGGACTTAAGTTTTGTACAAGGTGATAAGTATGGATCTAATTTCAGTCTTTTACAAATGGACATCCAGTTGGACCAGCACGAATTGTTGAAGATGCTGTCCTTTTCCCCTTTTTCCATTGTGCAGTTTTGGTTTCTTTGTCAAAGATTAGGTGACCATAGGTGTGTGGGTCCATTTCTGGCTCTTCAATTCGATTCCATTGATCCATTGATCTGTTTCTATACCAGTACCATGCTGTTTTTAATTACTATTGCTCTGTAGTACAGCTTGAAATCTGGGATGGTGATACCTCCAGATGTTTTTGTTTTGTTTTGTTTTGTTTTGTTTTTTGTTTTGTTTTGTTTTGTTTTGTTTTTTACAGGATTGATTTAGCTATTCTAGGTGTTTTGTTGTTCTTCACCCTTTCACCTGAGACAATCTTGGCTGCCATTTTACCCTGCCAATAGACCTCTTAGCTGTGACTGGTGTAATTTGACACTGTGAGCAGGATATATTTATTCAAAACTTGTGAACAAAGCTCACTTTTTAAATTTAATTTAATTATTTTTTGTTCAAACTGACAAACCCTAAAATAGGGGAGGAACATTCTCAAAGACCTAAAATTCCCAGTTGGTAAGGGCTTACTAGTCTTCTGCTTCCTGAGTTCCATCTCTACTTTATAGAGGGTCTTTTTTTGCTTGCCTTTCTATGTTTATGTATTTTCTCACCCCTAATAAAACTCGTTATTTATTGTCTGGAAAAATAAAACAAGGAAAGAAAATGATATCCTTTGCCCAACAACCATTAAGTGCCAGTAGCTCTACAGTGTCCAGGAGACAGCAATTCCAAACACTCTTCCATCTTCTTGTCTCTATATTACATCTTTACCCTCTTCCACATTGTTCTCCAACCCTTAGAGAGGATAATATAAATGTGTCATTTATGACTGACCATTTAGCAATTGCTATTTTCAGAAGTGTCACCAGTTATTAATCTCTGTATTAACCATCATCTAGGCCAAAAAGAAATTCTATGATCAAGGTTTATAATAGCACTACTGAATTAAAATTTATATAAATATTTAAAAGGCTGTTTGAAGACATGTCAATTTAAAAAACAATAGTATCAGATTCTTTTGAAGAAAATATGATATCCTAAAGTACCTTTTATTTTTTATCCCCTCAAAGGTTACTGCAGCTTTTATTTTTCATGTAGAAAGACATCATTATGATGTCTTGCCTTTGGCCCTCCTGGAGATTACACTAGACTTCTGAGGGCTCCAGTCACTAGCTGGGAAATGAGGTGACAGAAACAATGCTTCAAACCAAACATTATTACAAAGCTGGGGTTTCCAGCAGGGTTCCAGGAGGTGAGGCTTTGTGTCAGATTGAAGCAGTGACATGAGAAGGGCTAGCACTGGGTCAGCCTTGAATTTCTCGATGACATCAGGGTTGGGAGGATATATGCAGCTGGTAACTCCAGGGATTGCCAGCCCACAGTTTACTTGGCTAGGGGGTTCCTGAAGTACCTGCCAGTAAACTTGGCCTTACTGCCCATCTCATCTTCGATTCGAAGGATCTGATTGAACTTGACCAGTCTTTCAGATCGGCAAGGGGTATAAGTCTTGATTTGCCTCAGGCAGAGTTCCACCACCATGTCAGCAATGAAAGTATCCTCATTCTCCCCAGAGCAATGGGACACCATAACACCCAGCTATTGAACAGGGCCAGCTTACACTTCTACAGAGACTTGGTCACAGAGCTGACCTGGTTTGTTTTGAGTAGCAGGCAGTTGCAGGACTTGTCTCCCACAACCTTGGCGATCTTCTTAGGATTAGTCACTGTGAGATCATCCCCAATAACCTGCAGGCCAGCACTAGCTGTGAACTTCTGCCAAGTTTCCCAGGCATCCGGATCAAAGGAGTCTTTGATGGATATCACTAGATACTCCCAGATGAAGGATTTCAACAGTTCAGGCGACTAATTTACCAAAGGACACATCTCAGGGTTTGTTTTGAAAGTGTTTCAAGAAGTCAACTGAGGAAGGAAATATCTATTATGAATATGGGATATGCCTTCTATGGTGGAAACCTAAACTAAATAGAATAGAAAAAAAAGTGTGTGATACAGATTGTGCTCGATATCAGCATCCATGTCTACTTCCTGGCTGAAGTCACAAAGTGACTCCTCCTTTTGGACTACTGACAACTTTCTGTCCCAGGCATGATGGTGATTGGTTCTATAACCTCAAACAATGTGCCGGTAAATACATTTCCTTGCTTTAGCTGCTCTAGTCATGTATTTTTGTAGCAGAAGTAAAACAAGTAATTAACACAGAGAGCCAATTATAATCTGAAGAAAAAAACCAGCAGATCACAGAAATTATTTTAAGGATTAAATATGATAAAGTCATAATCCATTAGGCAAATAGGGGATCAACTAGAACTCATGACTGAAGATCAACAGCAACTGAGGAAAGAAAAATGCGTACAATTCAGGTTTTACTTTAGAGATAATTCTCTGAATAGAGGAAAAAGAAGCAATATCCTATAAAGAGATGACAGAAGAAAAAAAAAGGTTGTTGTAGACAGTCTTTGGGATTGGTGCCAATTTTATACAGTATGGACAAAATTGTTTGTGTTTTGAACATTATATAAACACAGATTAACCTGATTCATATTGTAAGAAAAGAAGCTAAAATTTTTGAAATTAGAGGAAGACATGGGTGCCACTTCATGGGGTAGTAAAATAAATACTTAGAATAACTGACCATTCTAAAGAATTCTATCTATGAATTCTCCCATTTTGTAACCACTGGTAAGTACATATGCTCCTAAAAACAATCATCCTGTGTGCTTCTAAAGAACCACATTGTATCAGAAAACAATATAAAACATTAACAAACAAAAACATTAATGAAAGTGAAAGTTGGCATAGTAAGGAGGATGAGGTTAGTGAGAGGTGAGAGGAAAAATATGTGATTAAACAAAAATGAAATACAACATATATCATAATGAGACTCATTATGAGGGGAATATGTATTGCTAAATAGTTTTATGTCATAGTATTTGATATTTGAACTATTTAAATATAGCTAGATAAACCACTGGATTATTTTTTTTATCAAAGTTCAATTGTTCACATACAAAGAATCATAATTTATCTCATTCCTGGGGTGTGTCATTGCCAGAACAAGTCAGATAAAGAGAAATATTCATATATTTGGATAAAGCAATTGTAGTTAAATTTGATAAACAACTGGTCATTAACTCTTAAACAAGACTAGAATATGTAAGGGGGAAGAAGAGGTGACAATTTTCTAGAATTAATTTACATCCATATAAAGATTACCTATTCATTGTAAATAGACTTTCAGTCAGATGCACATCCAAAGTAAGTCTTGTCATTATTCCACAAATAAAAAATGATTTGTGGAAATGACAATATGTGGGGAAGATAACTCACAAAATGACCACAGTGCTACTTAGATCTCTGAAAGTAAGTAAAGTGGCTTTGGTAATGAGGAAGTCTGAGAAAAATCTTACTAAAGGTTGAGGTTGAATATCTCCATGGATGGTCACAGGATGGCGATGGCAGGTACTGAGTTGGAGAGGAACTAGAAACCAAAGAACGAATCTTAATTAAATGAGAGACCTATCCATGATTCCTATTTGAGAAAAGACAAAGATAGCTTTGGGTGAATCATTAGAATTCAGAACTTTAAGAGATAGAAATTTGAAAGAGAGAGATGATGGGCTGATGTTATGGATTCTAAATATTAATTCATTGGTCCTGCTTATTGTCTATTACTTTGTTTCTTAATCATTGTCTCTGATTGGCTGAATAAATGTTGAGGCCTGAGATTGGAAAAAGACAGATGTAGGTGGGACTAAGGTGTGGGCTTCTGAAGCAGAGAGGTTCATGGTAGAAGAAGCCTCCAAGATAAGCAGCTGGAGCAGGAAGGAGGACACACACGATGGGTTAGGGCAAAGAATGTCATTCCACGTGGCATGGAACATCAGCATAGCATGGGGAATAACAGCCCAGGGGACATATGTATATATGGGTTCATATTTGGGAATAGAATTAAGAGCTAGCTTTGATGGGCCAAGATTGCTCAATTCAGGCCAAGGCTTGATAAAATCCATGTGGTGTCTATGTCCATATTTATAATGGTGGGTTAAGGATTAACACCGCCATTAATTAAAAATAATATAAATACAAATAAATAATTTAACTAGCTTTTTTTTTTTGTACAGATAGATAGTATAATAGTATTCTACAAGGAGCTGTAAGGAACAGATAATTCTATTTGGTCCTAGTAGGACAGTAGATGTAATTATAATAAAAATACTTAACACTTTGTGTTTTCTTTTTTTTTCTTTTAAAGACTTTTATTTAAAATATCACGAATACATAGAAAAATAATATATTATATAATTTCAATGTAGAAGAAAGGACCTTAAATATTATCACAATAAAGAATTGATATATATATACATATATATACATACATGCTTACCTCACTTAAACATTGGCTTATACAATATATCTTCCAAATATTAAAATGTAATCCAAGAATGTTCAGAATTGTTGTGATATATATTGAATAAAAAATAAAGTAAAAAAAGAATTTATTTCTATGGATTTCTTTACTTAAGTTAAATTTAAAGAATATTTTCTAGCGATGATGCTTTTACTTTTCAAATTTTCAAATTGTTTATTCAGACAAGGGGTCACTATGTAGTTCCTGGCTTGGAAATTTTTATGTAGATCAGGATGGGCTTGAATTAGGGGTGAATCTCCTATTTATGCTTTCCAAATGGTGAGATTATAACTTGAGACAACAGCTCAAATTTCATTTATTTGTAACTAATACATAACACTTGGTGTTTTCAATGTGCAAGTACAGTGCTAGCTAACAATAATGTTTAAGTAATTCATCACAAAGGTGATAGTAACAGTTATTATTCATACTTTAAATCCGAATACACTGAATGAAGGTTGATGATGTTAAATAATTTATTTTAAAACTACTTAATATGTAGGTTCAACTCAAAGGCTTGAATATGAATTTACTTGTCATTTAAATATAGTTTTACATTATGTGCAAGAACAATGATTTGCAATACTTTATTGGTTCTCTGGTCATAGTTTATTTATAGCTTGATTTGAAACTAAATGAGAATAAAATTTTAGTGGCATATAAGACCCCACCCCAGGCTATTATTCTTTATGTGTTAATTTTTATGCAATCAACTCAAAAATCTTCCAACAGTTTCAAAATTAGAAGATTTCAGGAAGGTAAAGGGTCATTCTGGTGTCTACTCTTATAGACTAGTTCTAAGACATTTCATATAGCTGGACAATCAGTCACCCAATGTCAACTGTAAATGCATCCTCACTGAAGTGGAGAAGGAACTCCAGGCAACCCACTGGCATTACTTTGCCCTGGAAAGTCATGCAATCTTGAACACAGTGGGGAAGAGCAGTGTGAGCAGCATGGCAGTTTCGTAAGAGGACACAGAAGTACTAGAGGGTGAAGAAACTGGTGTGATTTGACAAAGAATAGTGGACAACCACGTTTGTCACCAGTGGTCATTTTATAATAAAAAGTTCTCCAGTATAAGAAAATGTTTTGTGGTTTGTGAAATGTTCATCTGTATCTATCAAGTATATAATCTGATTGCATTTGTATAACTCTCATGCCATCTTATAGTAATAAAAATATCTCTTAACACTGTCCTGTGTTCTGGGAGAGTGATCATCTCTGACACAGACAAAAGAGAGACAAGTGTTTGTGTCCATATATGTACATGTATATACATGTGATATAAAAGTGTAAAAAGACCTAAAAACATTGATAATAATGGATTATGCTACAACAGTAATATAGCCACATAATCAAGTTTTAATTAATTAACGTTTATAAAAATTGGAGGTGATCAAAGGATCAGTTAAGAAAGTTCTTTTTGTTACAGACTTCAGAATTCTTTGTGAAATTTTTAAATTAAAATTATGCCTTGCTGTCTCCAAAATTCTCTGAAAATAATTGTTATAAATGCTTAAAGCAAAAACATGACACCATTAGTAAATAATGTTCAAAATCTTCTGTTAGCATCAATATGGTTTCTGTCCTGAAATAATGACCTGTTTTTCTAAAGTTTGGCAAGAGTAAATGTCACTGTACTTTGTTTTGAATAGGTCTATCTGAACTATTAAAATTAAGTAAATTTAGAACTATGAATATGAATGAGGATCAATTTCAACATTCCTGTAACTTTTGCTGTACTGATACCAAAAACTAATATGAAATGGTCCAAACAGAATTGGTCAAGCTTCCAGGTTACAAATATTTGAAAAAAAAAAAAACCATATATCCAATTTTCTCAGTGAACGGCTTATAAATTGGACATTCACAGAGGCACAAGATCATTAACTATCCTTTCAGAAGTCAATTTTATGCTTCCTAAATTAGATCCAGAGCTGGGCTATTTTGAGACTACTGGCTGGGAATAATATACGGATCCTGTGAAATCACTTTTAGCCCATTTTCTGCTAAATCACATTCAACTCAATAACAACACTGAAAACAAAGAAGAATCAATAAAAGTAAGTTGCAGGAAACTTGTGTGTTACTGTTACTATTAAGCTTCAGAAGGTTTGATATCATTAAGGTACAGCTAGCTTAATTTTGCCCCTGTAACATTCACACAAAAATCAATCGGTGGAATTGTGTGTTTGTATGTTCTAAACTTAGTCTATACCTTTTAATTTCAATTAGTATTTCTTCCATCTACATGTGCGGATTTAGACAGTTTTAGATTGTGATAGTATAACACTTAAAGGTTAAAGCCATGCTGTGTATAGAAGTTTCAGCAATCAGTTACAGTCACAGCAGTGTGATCATTTTGATTTCCACTTTGTGTTCTAATAACTATGAATGCTGAGTTGTGTTCCAGTTCATGGCATACATAGTATGAACATGTGTTCTCATTCATACTGATCACTATTTTGAAGTTCTGCTTTTTTAAGCCACATTACCAAAAATTTTTGTTCCTAAGGATTTGTTTTGCAGGAAACCTGCAATATTGTTTAAATAGTGCTGTGTCAACCACTCAGTATTGTGACAAGATAGATACATGTTTTGAATGTAATTATCGGTTTATGCTACATATTGGCACAGCATTTTTTATACTATAATGTTATTAATGAAAAAAGAGGAGATAATTGCTCTATAGGTGATATTTTACTTATCACAATAAAACAAAATAATTGAATGATTTCTATCCTGGTTGATATTAAATCACTAAATACCTTGCAAAGCATGTAAAATTCAGTTCCCAGAGTCCCCTTGAGCCCTAACAACAGACTATGCAAGATAACCAATAGCATTTATAAGGGTTAGCACTAGAAAAACTACTCAATTATAACAACATTCAACTCCTTAAAACATGTTGAATTTGGGGAGAAATGAAACACAGACTGACTGCACAAATATAGTATATCATATCTCAGATAATATGACCCCTGAATAACCACATCCAGTAAAACACTCCTAATACTGAAAGTGTTCTGTGATGTATGTCATTAACTATGATCTCAGAAGAGAAAACTGTTATTAAATTGAGCAATAGGGACTGATCCCAATGCAGTTAAGTAATAAGGAGTATTCTCTTTTTTTCCCCTTTTGAATTCCCTGCTTGAATTTAAGCATATATTGAGTTTTATATTCACTATTATCTTATATATAAAAGGATAGGTGAAATTGCATTCTGAGTGCACCTACATAAAAGAAGAGATTGTCCAGAGAACTGTACATGCAGACTACAGCCCAGCAAAAGCAAACTTTGAGGACCTGAAGTGGAAAGGCATGAACATTAAAGGAGTAGAATGACCACTGGTAATGGATCTGTGAAACTCTAATTCATAATAAGAAAAGAAATCTTAACATAGAAGGAGAAGATACAAAATCATATGCACACACATTGGCTACATTTATGCCATCCAGTTATAATGCTAAATAATAGTCATGCATCATCGATTGGACCAGTCTTAGAAAATAACTTCAGAATTTACAAATCTGCATCATAATGGATTTACATCTGACTTAAGGATATCATTACCTACATATTTGACTCATGGACTTTTCTTTTTTATGGCTTTCCTATTTTTTTATTATTATAATGTTTATTTATTCCATCAAGTTACATCTCCATCATAGTGCCCTCTTTCCGCCCCTGCCGGTTCTACCCTCTCACCTTCTCCTCCCTCTCCCATCCATCCTACTCCTCTGATGTGTAGTGTCCCTACATATCAGGCCCTCTCAGTTCAACATTCATATGAGGACTAAGTTATCCTCTTGTTCTGGGGGCCTACATAGTAGCACCGCTAGGGCAAATTGTTCCTTTGATAGGTAACTAAGTCTATGTTTCTTATTTTTTTGGTGTGGTGGATGTCACCATGTAAAAGAATGAAATTAGACCCATACTTATCACCTTGCACAAAACTTAAGTGCAAGTGGATCAAGGCCTTAACATAAAGCCAGACACACTAAATCTAATAGAAGAGAAAGTGGGGAAAAGACTTGAACTCATTGGCACAGGTGACAACTTCCTGAACAGAACACCAATAGTGCAGGTTCTAAGACCAACAATCAATAAATGGGACCTCATGAAACTGGAAAGCTTCTGTAAGGCAAAGGACACTGTCAAAAGAACAAAACGGCAACCTACAGATTAGGAAAAGATCTTTACCAACCCCACTTCCAACAGAGGGCTAATATCCAAAATTTATAAAGAACTTGTGGACTTTTTTTTTTTTTTTAAGGTCAACTCTTTTTTTTCTAATTTTTTATTTATTACTTCAGGTTATATCTCCATCGTAGTGTTCTCTTTCCACCCCTCCCAGTCATGGACTTTTCTTAAATCTTACATCTTATTCTGTTTCATAAAAAGATCTTAATGGGCCCCTAATAGATCATAACATCCAGTCTAAAACTTCTGATTCATTTTTCTACTCAGCCCCTTCTGGAATTAGAATGAGTTATGCTCTCATCTTCCTCTCTCCTGTTATATTTACTCAACTTTGAATTGAAGGCCATTTCTCTGTATGTGTGTGTGTGCATGCATGTGTGTGGAACTATTTTTAAAATTTTCTTTCTTGAAATGTGTATAATGTATATTTTCCAATTTGAAATTCTACATAGTTCTTCTTAATTGATATCGAACTCGTGTGATGTTTTAGTTCCTCATATTTTAGTTTCCAATGAAAATATATCAAACTGAAAACATTTTAAAATCATGACTGAACACAATATATCTGTGCCTGGAACTGTTTTCTGGGACCTGAAAAGTCCCCAGTTAAATAAAGATTTATGTACTGTCTCACATTTCTAATGTCCAGAATGGTGCCATATACATGATATCATTTTTGCTATCAATTAATGATTTGTGCATTCCCATATTTTCCTATTAAATAAAGTCTTAGTTTCTCCCTTCATTTCTCCTACTAGTCCTGGTGAAGACTTGACACTAGGAACTAAATAGTTTGATATTTCATCTCTATTTGTAACCTGTTTTCTCTTAAATGAATAGGTTATCTTAGTGTTAGAGCTGAAAAATGATTTCATTTTTAAGGCAAACTCCTGCCTATTAGACCTAATATACTCATGGGAATGAGGACAACAAAACGAAAAATGGCCAGAAAGTGTAGTGCTTCGACATCCTGTTTATTTCCCTATAAATTAAAGGCACTCCCACAACTTTAAGAAAAATGCAGGGAACATTATAAACCTAACAGTTAAAATACAGACCAAAGAAAGTATTGACTGGTAAACCTTAGAAGTATGTTTACAAATGATACTATTTTTGTACTCCAAAAGATAAGACATTATAAATTATGTATATTGAGAAAAATGATAAATCTCTACATCATAGCAACATTTTTTAAGCCTCTAAAAACCTCCAATTAAATTGCTTGTGTAACAGCTGCAAAAGCTCCATGGAGTCTGCCTTGACAAGTACAGAGAATTTCTTTGATTGCTTTTATGTCTCCCTCTCTCAGCACCTTCGCACCTTCATACTTTCACTTTGTCCTCTCTCAACTCTGACCATTTCTACATCTCAACAGCTCCCACAAAAATATTTGCTCATTTTAGTGTTGTGCTGCCTAAGGCAGTAAATGAAGATTCCAGCTGAGCTAAACAGTATATTTGTGCTTTGCTAAAACATTATGTGTTTTTGCTATGTTTGCAGTATTTTCCCATTACAGTACTCTTCAAGATTCTATCACCTTTACAACCTATCTATATATTCCCCACAGTGCTCACAGGTATTCTAAAAAAAAAAAAAAAAAAAAAAAAAAAAAACACAAAAAAAACCAAAAAAACAAAACAAAGAATGTGAACTCTGCATTCTCTCTACAGATGTTGATTTGGATTCCATCTTCTGAAGTAGGAGCATTGTAGTTATAAGGACTCCTATGATGAATGGTGATCTCAGTTATTTAAAGTACAACCATGAAACCACCTAATTGAGTTAGTGATCTATGAAGGAAATTTGCTAGGTTTGCTAACATACTGTACTATAATTTAATTATGTGATTAACAGCACAATATATGTGCATGTTAGAAAAATATAAATAAAATAACTTCTAGTATGGTTATATCTTATAAAAATCTTTTAATTAAAGAAGACATGTACAGCATGCTATAGAATTTTGTTCTTTTTGTTGTTGTTTTCTATTATTGGGCATTACATAAAAATGACACACTGTGTTGGCCAAGCTGTGACAGAAATGTCTTTCTCAAAATACATATTTTGGGAAAAATGTAGTACTACTGTATCGATGTAATACAAATGTTTATAGCACTGTATCATAGTAATTGTTAATTGCAAACTCTTTGCATTGTTTTTGTTGTTGTTGTTTTGTTTTGTTTTCTACTTAAGATAAAACATCCTTTGTCCCCAGAGGAACATCTGAATGAAGAGTATCCTAACATTCACTCAAAAAAGCAAGTCTAAGACCTCCACCAGTTTGGTGCTAGGGGGCCTAGACAGGGAGTTGGCCTGTGATGATCACAAGTCCAGGCAAGCACCAGATGGGCTCTCAGGACAGGAAGCAAGCAAATGTCTAAAAGAACCCAACTAGGCACCATAAACACCAGAGAGATGGCCACTTAGGAGTGCTAGGCAAGGAACAAATCCAAGACATCCACCAGTCTGGTACCATGGGGCCTGGGCAGGCAGCTAGCCTGAGACGAACACCGGTCTGGTGTCATGCAGGCCTCAGGGTCAGATCAGCCTGGAGAGGATCCCTGCCAGATGTCATAACGTGTAATGCACAAGTGGAGCATAGCACTCCTGAGACCTCTCCTGAGACAAGCCCAGACACTCAGAGGCCCCAGGCACCACTATGAGTAGCAAGTATGTGATGGAGAAATGGAAGAGAAAAAGAAACAGAGGCATATGGACACACAAGGTAAGGAAGAACTAGAGACATGAGTGTAGTGAGGAAAAACCTGATATGAGTAGCCTGTGATGCCACCTAGGACTATGGTGGGGTATTGACCTCTGCTGTCAACAGATGCCATATCTGTATCCATGTCCCTGCAAGAACAGGGGTCTGTGACTACCAAGAGCCAGTTGAACATCCCTGGTTTGGGCTGTTACCCAGGGACATGTTGATGTCTGAGGGCTGTGCAGAAATGGTCCATGTCCACTTGAGCATCATGGGATAACTGGCCATAGAGAAATAAGAGCAGGAGAATGAACCCTGCTCCCTTCCAGCTGCAGTACTCTGGAGAGCAGGTTTATACATTTTGGGAGTTGCAAGTGAGTTGGCTTCAAGGATGTGAGCTTGGGAGAGCTGGTATTACCACTTGTCTCTCTATGGTATCATGGATGAAGGAGAAATAGCTTTCCCTCACTCCTCATCACATATTGAAGATGAGAAACTTGACTCTGGGTTATAAGAGCATGAGAGTTGTTCCTGCCCTTCACATACTGCACTACTTGAGAGAGCAGGCCCTGTAACTCTCTTGCACATCACAATATGGCAGTCCCTGGATTTAGGGTTGGTTAGTAAGCCCACCCTGAGGGTGTGAATGTGGGAAAGCCAGCCCTGTCTTTTGTCTGCTTTGTGGTGGTATTGGCTAGGGAGAGGTCCCTTCCCCTCCCTTTTTCCATCACCATCAATTGCAGACAAGAGATGTGGCCTTTATGGAGTCAAAATAGCAGAAATCAGGTCCTATACCTCCTCTTGGAAGCACAGTAGAGCCAGCCCTGTATGTGGGGGTTGCAGATGAACCAGCTCCACTGGTGACAGCTCAGGAGATCTGATCCTGACTCTTGTACAGTGGCTAGTGGCATTGGCAAGGGAGAGATCCCCTCCACTCTCTTTTGCCCTCACCACAGGGAGTAGGCAAGAGAGTTAGCTATGATGGCATCATGAGAGCAGGAGAGCAGGTCCTGCCTCTTACTTGAGTAGCACAGTAGACTGGCCTTGGAGTGGGAGTTGCATACTCAGAACCAGGACATTGACTTGGCCCACCCCAACTTCTATCCTGTGGATGAACTGCTATAGTACAAGAAGAGGCTAGTTCTGCAGATGCAAAAATACAGGATCTACACGACAAAGGGCAATAACATGATATCTGAGAGGAGTCCCTATAAAATTTTAGTATTGACAAAGTTGAAGAAGTCAGAAGTCTTGTACTAGACCAAGGAGTAAATGCAATGAACATTTACAAGCAAAAAAAAAAAAAATGTATGGAAAAAGGGAATGTTGTGGAAAACACTGTGACACACAACGGCTTCCAAAACAACAATTTTGGTTTTGTTTGTTTTCCTGTTGGGAAATATTGCAAGAGTGGAGAGTTTGTCTGAGGAGAGGTGGGAGATGAATGGAATCCAGGTACATGATGTGAAATTCACACACACACACACACACACACACACACACACACACACACACACTGTTAAAAAGATATTTAATAAATACTTGCTGGAAAGTTTTAGTTACTAGGTTGAAATGCATACAACTTGCAAGGTTTCAATGCTGTTCATACAAGGACAAATAAAAGCATATACACTTAAACTCACCCCTTATTCTTTCATAGAACTTAGGTCATATAAACAAACCATGACCCTCTGAACTGTAGAAACCAAAAGAAGGAAACAGATTGTAGCACACTTGAGCAGAAGTGTAAGACTTGAAAATCCACCTGGAACTGAGATCAAGAGAGACAATCTGAAGTAAAAGTGAAATTTGCTAAAGGTTCACAATGTAAAATTTTGAAAGATGAAAGTAACTGTGAGGCCATTTCAGAAGTTATTATATGCATTCATACTTTTACTTTAACAATTCTTCTAGGTGCTCAGGCTAGACCAGATAGACATATGCTGATGTTTCCAATAAGGAAGTAAAATATTCCATATGATAAATTTTGTTGAGAAAAATCTTTTCTTCACAAAATAGCCTGAAACAGAAACAGATTTCTAGAGCTTAAGAAAGTGGAATATTATTGACCGTATATGTCACAAGAGAAAGGATTTCTATAGCTCTTTAGCCCTCTAGTCTACTGTTAGGCCTAATAGAGAGCAAAAAATAAATAAAACTGAAGAGTATCTGTTTTAAAAATGATGTTCAAAAGAATACTCTAAACTCACCTTAAGACAACAAAGATATAAATATTATAGATGTATAGCAGACCAAAATTTTTCTGAATATCATTTTGCTCTGTCTCTTTGTCCAGTGTGTTACACTCTTTTATCAAACAAAATTCTTGAAGGATATTTGTGCAGGAAAGTTAGAACTTGTCAAGAAATTAATAATCTAGAACAATATAGGTCAATATTTTTCTTAACGTAGAAAATTCATGAAAGAATAGAAACAAATAAGCAGAACATGATCATCATTCATTCACTAAAGGCAAATTAAACAAAAATAATGCATATAGAATAATTTAATAAACTCTTTATTTTTCAAATAAGAAGTACATACAGGAAGACCACAAATGAAAGACAAATGTTATTTATCCTACTGAATCTAAGTTACCTAATAATAATAATTTTATATATATATATATATATGTATATATATATATTTCTTGAAGAATATTTGTGCAGGAAAGTCAGAACTTCCCAGGAAATTATACACACACACACACACACACACACACACACACACACACACACACACATATATACATCCACACACATATATACTTCAATATGTCATTTTAAGTAAACATAATTATGTTGTCCCATGAGTCTTTTCCAAAAAGCGTGACCCACAGGTTGAGAACCACTGAATATAGGGTGTATGAGGTTGCACTACCACCTCTGGGAACAAGTGTTTATCTATACCAACATTTGTGGTAAATTTTGTTTTGCTTTGTTCTGAGCCATTATAACTGGAGTAAGGTGAAATCTAAAATATCTATTCTATTCAATTTCTATTTCTCTGATATTAATTTTGAGATGTTTACATTATTTTTAAATTCATTTTTATTTTATCTTTTGAGAACCCTCTGTTTAGTTCCATGCCACAATTTTCATAAGACTGCATGTGTACCTGACATTTATTTATTTTTAGTGCTTTTTATGTTCTAGGTACAGGTGCTTTGTCAGACTTGTAGCTGGTTTAATACATTTTTCCCTTTTACAAGCTGCCTTTTTACTTTGTTTAGTTATTTCCTCACTAGGAGCACAAATAAAGAAACCTCTACACTTCTGGGTCAAAAATCAAGTGTCCACAGGTGTGTCTTTATTTCTGCATTTTTAATTCAAGTCCATTAGTTAATCTGTCTGTTTTTATACCAATACCTTGCAGTTTTTATTACTATTTCTCTGTACTACAACTTGAAAACAGAGATGGTGATACCTCCAGATGTTTGTTTATTGTACAGGATTATTTTTGGTATCCTGGGTTTTGGGATTTTGTTTTGTTATTATTTTTTTCCAAAAGAAGTTGAGAATTGCTCTTTCAAGGTCTGTAAAGAATTGTTTTAGAATTTTGATGGGAATTAAGTTGAATCTGTAGATTGTTTTTGGTAAGATACCCATTTTTATTATGTTAATCCTACCTATCCATGAGCATTAGAGATCTTTTCATCTTCTGATATCTTCCTCAGTTTTTTTCTTCAGGGACTTAAGTTCTTATTGTACAGGTTTTCACTTGTTTGGTTAGAGTTGCACCAATGTATTTTATATTATTTGTGGCTATGTATATTTAAAGTTAATAAATAAATAAATAGGAAAAAGAAACTTTTACATAATGGATCTGATTAACAAAAAATATTTGTTTATGAAAGATAATTTTAAAGTTTAAGAATGATGAAATATACAAGCAGAAAAGCCTAAGTATCTCATGTTAATGTATGTTTGTTTAACTTATATTCCTTTAGTTCACAAATGAAGAGCACATATATTCAATAGTACAAATAAATTAATGCCAAAATTTTGTTTCTTCAGGCTAAGATTAAGATAATAATGTATAATTGATTCTATGTTCTTTTATTCATTACTTTTTGTAATTCATGTGGGTACACTTAAGAAATGTGTAGATAAGAATGTTAAAGTCAGGTGCCAAATATGTATAGACTGGACATTGGGATTGTATGCTAAGCCATATAACTCTCATAATTGTGGACTAATTATTTCTGTTGTTTTGTATTGTATTTATTGTTATAAGAGAAAGAGCCATTTGTTGTACTGAAAGGGGGAGCTGTTGGGGGAAAAAAGATATACCTTAAACTTAAAAAACAAAAAGGAAGGGGATGGGTGGGTTGAGGCAGAAGAGGGTGGGAGGGTGGGACTGGAGGGGGGAGAATGGAGGGGATTGCGATTGAGATGTAACCTGAAGAAATAAAAAATAAAATAAAAATAAGAAATGTGTAGTACATTCTCTATATGGAAGAAATTTAGAATTTTTAAATGTTTAGTCAATCATCTTCTCAGAAGCAGAATTTTTACAAAGATTTTAAACTGCATTCAATAAAAATTTAGTGTTAACATTCTTTACATTTTTACCCATGTAATGGAAAGAAAACAGGAATGAAAAGGATGTATAAAGAAAAAAATATGGGGAAATTCTTTTGTGTCTCACTATAAAACTTTATTTCTTTCAATAAAATTTTAAGTAAAGTAACTTTAAGTATAAATACATTGTGATTCATTGAAAAGACACTACATTTCAAAAAACCTGCTATAATACTTGATCTCATGTCTGTTCTGCTGGAGAAAAATGGAAGATTTATTTCACTGTATGGATATTCCTGTCCAACGTTTCTTAATGTGTAACAATTCTACCTGTAATTAGACCCCATTTAGCCACCACAGATATAGGAACACTGATGTGTTTTATAAATATTTCCATGCTGAGTTAAGTGTAGATTTTAGGGGCTGGAGAAGTAGCCCAGTGGCTAAGAGAAATGGCTGCTCTTTCAGAGGTCTTCTGTTCAATTCCCCAGCAACTTCATGGTGGTTCACAGCCATCCATAATGGGATCTGATGCCCTTTTCTGGCTTGCATTAAGACAGAGGACTCAAATACACAAACTACATGAGTAAATCTTTTTCTACAAAGTGGACTTCACAATTATTTTTAAAACATAATTTGACATCAGCTCACTTAAGAGAATAAATACAACACACTTATATATTGGGCTTAACAAGGCCAAAATAAGATAATCAGACATAACTAGTTAGATGGTAAGTTATTGTTTATTCAATTTATGTTAAATGACAATATTTAGTTTCATAAAATTAATTATTGAAAGACCTAATCATATGAAATTTTACTGGAGAAAAATTACATTCTTAAAATTGCAATGCATTGCTCATATCATTACAGTTATATTACTGTGTAAATAACCAGACCAATAACTAATATTTTACCCATTATATTTACATTTGGAATTATTCTTAGCTATGTCTGTCTTAAAAGATTAACCAATCTCATAAATATAATTACTTATCAATTAATAATACTTGTTCTACAAAAATAATCTATTATTTCTGTTAGATTTATACAACCCACACCTGTGCACATGGGTTGGCATATATTTATCTGAAGGATATAATTTTATCTTATCATTCTCAAGAACTCTGTAAACATATTTTTTCCTGCAAATTTAACACAAAACAAATTTAGTATCAAAGGGGTAGAAAATCTCTCTAAACCAAGCAATAAACAACTCAGGATATGAGCATGAAAGAATATGAGAAAGTTAATCTTCAGAAGAACAGAGCAATAAAAGAGAGGCCAGTCCAAACTCTTCATTAATAATTGAAACACGGGTGCAGACGTGAAGTGTTTTGTAAGTAATGAACACCAGGCATAAATATTTAACAGTTTGCTTATAAAAATGTGTCCTAAATTATGTCTAAATGTTAACAAGGATGTCTTAACTTGTCAGAACAATGAGGGACATAAATATTTCAAAGCAGCATGCATGGCAGGTGGAACCCAAGGAAAGCACAAGGCAATTTCCACATTCATCTAACACTTCAACCTTCAGATATGTGGTTTTTAAGTTTAATAGGAACAAAGTGTTTCCCCATCAAAGCCAGTGTTTATATCAGTGACATCAAAGCTATACTTGGATCTTGTTAAAGTACACTTAAAAGACCAATAATTGGTACAAAGTGATATGTCTTAGAGGAATGAAAGGAATCAAAAAATAAGACAACTAGTTTTAAGAAATTATTTTCTTAAATATTAATGAATTTTTTTGTACTTTTCTGACTCACATTCTCTTGAAGACAAATGTAGACTGTGAAAAAAACCTCATATTTATTATTATATACATGCACAGGCATACAGATAGAGAAAGAGAAATAACCACACAAGATAAAATTAGATCTGTACATACTTAAGCCTAATAGAAAATACTATGTGTCTATGCTGAACCATTTTTGAAAAATACTGTGATCGCATAATATCAGATGACTTATTTGCATATATACCACTTTCAATTTTTCTGTCTTCTCTATACAGAAATGTTTCAACCAAATATAATAAATGGCCATGTTTAAGTAAAATAGTACAGAATTTTGAAAAATAAAAATGTATGGAATTAATATTGAAACAATGACTCTTTTCTACCACATTTGGGCCACAGGTTCTTTGCATACTCATAGAAGATCCAAACAAACTCCTCTAAAATAATATTGTTTTCTGAATACTAACAAAGCGAATACTACTCCTGGGCATATATCTAAAAGATACTTCACCAAAGCACAAGGATAGCTCCTCAATTATGTTCATAGCAGCTTTATTCTTTTTTAAAATAATTTATTTTTTATTTCTTCAAGTTACATCTCAATCAACATCCCCTCCCTCCTCCCCCTCAACCCCCCCATCCTCTTCCCTTCTTTTTTTTTAGTTTAAGGTATTTCTTTTTCCCCCCAACAGCTCTCCCTTTCAGTCCAAAAAATGGTTCTTTTTTTTATAACTATAAATACAATGCAAAACAACAGAAATAGGCCACAATTATAAGAGTTATATGGCTTAGCATATAACTCTTATATGTATGCTTAGCATACATTCCCAATGTCCAGTCCATATGTATTTGGCACCTGACTTTAACATTCTACTATCTAACCATCTCCATGAGTTTAAACTTCTATATCTAACTCAGCTTTCATACTAACTTGCCTCATAATTTTAAAAATATCTTCTTAGATCCAGAACACCCTCTTGATTCCTAAACAACTCAAAATTTATCTATGAGACTCTAGCTATCTATTCTTCAACCACCTCAGAGACCTGAGAGGGATAAATATATCTGATTATATAGGAAGTGCAGGGCCTGCAGCTTCCAAAACTAAGAAATGACATATCAGTGGCTGCCTGGACAGTTCCCATTTTCTCTCCATACATTACAGCATCTATCTTCAGCCATTTGGCCCCGTTTCTCTGACAGACATTGATTGTAGAGCAGGAATTATGAAGGACTTACCTACCCTGTCTT
Organism: Lophiomys imhausi; assembly: GCA_907164525.1. NCBI lineage: Eukaryota > Metazoa > Chordata > Mammalia > Rodentia > Muridae > Lophiomys > Lophiomys imhausi. Next base: position 14,232,841 of record CAJQZJ010018033.1, on the reverse strand, counting down.
GGCAGAGCTAGGCTGTCGACTTATATGCTTCCAAGTTTTATTCTTAATAGCTAGAAACTGCGAACAACAAGGATGTACTTCAACCAAAGAATGAATTTTTAAAAAAAGTGTAGTACATTTGCACAATGAAATACTGCTCAGTTATCAGAAAAAAGGAAATCATGCAATTTGCAACCAAGTGGATGGAACTAGAAAAGCTCATCATGAGCGATCTAATCAGACCCAGAAAGATACACAAAGCGTGTAATCACTTATAACTGGATTTTAGCCATTTAATACAGGATAACCACCCTACAATCCATACACCCAAAGGAACAGGAACACAGTACAACTATCCTGTGAGAAACTCCACCCAGCATCAGATCAAAACAAATAGGAGACACACAGTCAAACATTAGGTGGAGCTCTGGGATACCTGTATAACAAAAGAAGGAGGAATAGAGAAACCCGAGGGTGGCGATTGATAAGAACACCACATGAAGATCAGCAGAACTAATCAATCTGGACCTCGAGAAGCTTACAGATACTTACCAAAAAAGGCAGAAGCTTAGGCTAGACCTAACCTTCCCACTCCATAAATATATAGATAATAGATAACTTAGTTTTTATACAGATTCCTTATCAATTGATGGTAGTTGGAGGGTGATGGTGTCTACCGTATACTATAGTGCCTGTTAGTGGAACTTCTTACCCTAGTTGGGCGACCATGTTGGTCCCCAATGGAAAAGGAAGCTCTTAGCCCTCATGTGACTGATAAAATGGGGACTTGATAGGTGTAGGACCCCCCTCACCGAGGAAGAGAGGTAGGAGAGGGAGAAAAGTGTGGGAGGGGTTCAGGAGGGGAGAAGTGAGGAGTCTGTGATAGAGATGTAACTTGAATAAATGAAGAAATGCTGAAAAAAGGAAGGTTATTATTAGTTCAAATCATAATAAAAATGTCTAGTAATATGAATGAAAAATCTAGATGAACTCTCAAACTTAACGGAAGGCACAATATACAGGAACAAATACATGAAAGAATCTCTGTCAATATCAACAGCATTGGGATATCAGTAGAGAAAGAGTATCCTTTACCAATTTTAATGAATCTCAATAGTCAGTTATGACTGGTTATGCTTTCTTTCACTTTGTTATACATGATGAGTTATACCACATTTGTCCTTAGAACAGTGGGATTGATTAAAATTTTATTTCTTCCCATGTATTGCATTATTCAATTATATGTTTATTCTCACTGTACAACTTCATAAGATTTTCTTCACCTCAAATCATTACCCCAAATTCTTAATTCAATTTTTATTCTGTATGTATTTCTAATATGACATTTTCATCCTGCTAAATTTTTTAATGTTTTTTTTAATTCAAGTTACATCTCTATTACAGTTCCATCCCTCTACTCTTCCTGGTCCCTCCTTCCCACTCTCTACCCCCTCTACCACATATCCTAGTTCTTCAGTGTGGGGTGCCTCCATATATCAGTCCCATATGTTTATCAGGTACATAAGGGCTAAGAGCTTCCTCTTGCACTGGGGACCTACTTGGCAGTTACACTAGAGTGAAGTGTCTAACTAACAGGTAAAAAAGATCATATTTCTGTTCCTTTGGGTCTGTTGATTGTAGGATATCAAATTTATACTATATGGCTAACATCCAGTTTTTGTTTCTAACTTCATGAATTAGCTATCATTGTAAATTCACTTTTTTCTTAGAGATAAATACTTATTTCCTGAACATTCCCTCTGAAATCCATTGTATCTGTTTTATATATTAAGAAGGTTTCTTTGACTGATTAAATATGATTTGGATATCTCAATATCCCATGTAGTTCTTGCTCTGCCTCTGAATAGTGGTGCTTCAGCTGCTGCAGTTCTGGAGATGCAACTAAAGATGATCTTGCAAATAATAGACTAGTGTTCTACCATTTGTGTTCTACTATTTCTTCTATGTGTCATGTCCCCATCTCTGTAATAAATCCCTTTTATTTCTATCATAGCCAGTCCATTATATAAGTTTCTTAATTATTAATACAATATTATCCCTAGTTCATGAAACTACTGCTTTTCTGTAGCCTGAACTACACACATCTCTCAGCTGACTCTCAAAGCAACACTATAATTATTAATACTTCTATTATAATTAAAAATAATCTGATGAACTCTAAACTAATGTTTACATCATGGAAGTAAAACTCATATTTTTTTCACTGATCAAAAGATAAAAGCAGAAAATTTTAATACAAACTCTTTTATTTAACTTGTGAATAATTCACATTATTAAGCCATTGGACCCTTCTTTATTCCAATATCCTAAACATCTGTAAGTCTAATTAACTTTCCCACTTCCTATTATTCCAGTTTTTGTACAAATTGATTCCTCTGTCTGTATCTGTCTTGCTTTTGATATTGATTATGAAAATTGATTCAGTTCAAATGCATTTACCTCGTAATTATTTCTATTAAATTCTAATTAATTGTTCTCTCTTAATATTGATTCTCCATCATTATAAATCTATCTTGCAAAACACTATTACACAATCAAAATTTTACATAACATTGAAATTAATATCTGTCTTTTGTATAAGAAAACAAGGGGAATTTATACCCGTATTCACTGCTATATACCAGAAATACTACATAAACCCAATAACTACCAGCAAAATGAGTGAGTCCCTAGTGTAATAGCTAAACTGGGTGAATTTACACGATGCAATACTACTCAGCCATCAGAAACAAGGAAATCATGCAATTTGCATCCAAATGGATGTAACTAGAAAAGCTCATCCTGAGTGAGCTAACCCAGGCTCAGAAGGTTGCACATGGCATCTTTTCACTCATAACCAGATTTCAGCCATATAGTAGGGCATAACTATGCTACAGTCAATGGACCAAAGGGAACAGGAACAAAGACTTTTTACCTGTCCATGAGACACTTTGCCCTAGTGGTGCTCCCTTGTAGGCCCCCAGTATATGAAGAGGCTCTTGGCCCTCATATGACTGCTGAACTGGGGCGGGGGACTGATATGTAGGGACACTGCACTCCAGAGGAGTGGGTTGGAAGTGATGGGGGTGGAGGGTGGGCAGGCAGGACTGGGAGGGGTGGAAAGAGGGTACTATGAAGGAGATGTAACCTGAAGTAATAAATAAACATAAAAAAATGCATCTCAAAAAAAACCCTTCAATCACACATAACTTTTAGCATGTTTTCTGTCTGTGGTTCAGGGGCATTCTCAGTAAGCTTCAGCTCCAACAAATGCTTAAGACTACTAACTGCAATATAAATTCTAAGAAAATATAATACTTATTACAGTGGTTCCGTCTAGATTTGCTAAGTTCAATCCATGCTCACATTGCTTAGTCATCCCTATGCTCTAAGAATTAAAAGTGGTCAATCAGGACAGAAACACAGTTGGCTCCAATAAGGTAATTTGGATCTCCAGGAAGACACTTGCTTTGCCATGTTTTAGGGTCACCCAATGAGGAGTTGCATGATTTCAGAGCAAAATACCAACTCTCAGGAGTCATGGATGCACAATGTGGTAAGTGCAGTTCCACAGGCTTCAGGAACTTGAGGTCATGGGGCCCACAAATCACCAGGGGGCTCAAGAGATTCACCTTTCTCTTTAATCTAGAGGTGGGAGGGTGCAATAGTCTCTGCATATTTTGCTTTGTAATGATTTTTTTATTCTTTTATGGACACTGCTTAACTTCACATACTGATTTCCGTTAAAAATATCAGACAGTAAATGGGGGTGCATTTGAGTTCTGTTCTTTCCGAAGTACACTCAAACTTTATTATGGCCTTGGCCTAGCATACACATTTTATTTTATTATGCATGAGGTAATGTGCACACAACTTTTTACAAATTCACCTGGAATATAAAGCAGTGTAGTGGATATAACAGAATATACAGTAGGGGATTTATAACTTGGGGGCAAGGTCAAATGAAGACAATTACTTATAGTATATGAAAACACATTTCTCTTAGGAAAGGACACCAAAGCATGTGAGCCTGGTTCCATGGCCTCTGAATCTAGAACTTGATATATCACTACAGACGTCTAACCAAGAGAAATGTCTTACCCTCATGTTTTTAATTCTTAGATCATTTTGCTGTGTATTACTAAAGTTTTTGACTTTTGTGCATATCTAGATACTGTATTATGAAAAAGATTGAGTGAATTGGGGACTTGATGGTTTCAGAAATGTGTAAATCACCTGGAAGAAAATAATGGTATGACTTAAAATATTTTCTTTGACAAGGGGGAGTGGTGGTCTTCTGTTCTTTGGGCTATGCATCTGAATGTTTGTGTTTTCAGGATGTATGTACATAATGAATACATACCACTTTTGTTCTTGGTTTGTAAATTAACTTCTATAAACTTTACCTTTTTATACATAAACAGAACCAAGTTTCTAAGGCTACCTTTGTATTCTGTCCTGTACCTCTTTGGCCTTGAATTTTGACCTCAGCAGCAATAAAGCCACATTTCTACACATACAAGGTCACTTTTAAAGAAAAGAATGTACAGAGTTGTTACATTTTTAAGTGACGCAATTAAAAGATATAGTTACTCTAATTTGATTAAATTATTTCAAAGTATCCCTTCTGTAAATTTGTGATACAATGCTGTGCCCTAAAGTGTATTTTGTTTTTATTAATAGACAATTTATTATGGCATATCAACATGATTTCTGTTTACATAATACATCACTACACTCTGTAAATAATCATTAGGTGTGAAAGGATTTCTTTTGTGGTTATTAACAATCTCAAATTTTTAAATCTGCAAGAATAAAACTTTTTTTAATTTACTTTTTATTTCTTCAAGTTATATCTCCATCAAAATCCCTTCCCTAATTCCCCCTTCCAGTCCCACCCTCCCACCCTCTTCCCCCTCAACCCACCCTCTTCCCCCTCAACCCACCCATCCCTTTCCTTATTTTTTTTTAAGTTTAAGGTATATTTTTTTCCCAACAGCTCCCCCTTTCAGTCCCGCAAATGGCTCTTTCTCTTATAACAACAAATACAATACAAAACAACAGAAATAATTAGGCCACTATTATGAGAGTTATATGGCTTAGAATATATTCCCAATGTCCAGGTCATACATATTTGACACCTGACTTTAACATTCTACTATCAATACAGTAAAAAAAAAAAAAAAAAACCTTAACAAAATTAATTAGAATGCCATTAGAAAAAATAACTGACATATACTTCTTAAAACTATTGAGACCATAAAAAACAAAGAAAAACTTGAATAATTGTTCTTGATTAAATAAGCCAAAAAGAAAACATTGCTAAATGTAATGCTTGAATATTGGTTAAATCCAGATCAAAATAAAATGATTATTCTTTTCTCCATTTTCTACAAAGAAAACTGGGTAAGATATCACCAGCCTGATTACCATAGTTGTTGTACTAGTTCACACTCCCACCACCATTCTTCACAACTTCATCAGCATGTGCTGTCATTGGAGTTTTTGATCTTAGCCATTCTAACAGGTGTGAGATGAAATCTCAGGGTCATCTTGAGTTGCATTTCTCTGATGATTAAGAATGTTGAGCATTTCTTCAAGTGTCTCTTGGCTATTAGAGATTCCTCCTTTGTGAATTCTGGATTTAGCTCTGTTCCCATTTTTTGATTGGATTATTTGGTTTCTTGGTGTTTAATTTCTTGAGTTCCTTATAAATCTTGGATATTAGCCCACAGTAGGAAGTAGGGTTGGTAAAGATATTTTCCCAATCTGTAGGTTACCATTTTGTTCTAATGACAGTGACTTTTACCTTACAGAAGCTTGTCAGTTTCATGAAGTCCCCTTCATTTATTGTTGGTCTTAGAGCCTGAGCTATTGGTGTTCTGTTCAGGAAGTTGTGACCTGTACCAATGAGTTTGAGGCTTTTCCCTATATTCTCTTCTATTATATTTAGTATGTCAGGCTTTATGTTATGGTCTTTGATCCACTTGGACTTAAGTTTTGTGCAAGGTGATAAGTATGGATCTAATTGCGTTCTTTTACATGTCCATCCCAGTCAGACCAGCACTATTTGTTGAAGATGCTGTCCTTTTTCCATTGTATGGTTTTGGCTTCTTTTGTCAAAAATTTAGTGACCATAACGCCCTACCTCAAGACCCAGCCATACCACTTTTGGGTATCCACCCAAATGATTCCTCACCAAACCACAAGGACATATCCTCATCTAGGTTCATAGCATCCTTATTTATAATAGCAAGAAACTGGAAAAAAAAAAACCCAGATGTCCCTCAGCCGACGAGTGGATAAAAATTGTGGTACATTTACACATGGAATACTACTCAGCTCTCATAAACAAGGAAATCATGCAATTCACAGCCAGATGGATGGAACTAGAAAAGCTCATCGTGAGTGAGCTAACCCAGACTCAGAAAGATGCACATGGCATCTACTCACTTATAATTGGATTTTAGCCCTATAGTTCAGGAAAACTATCCTGCAACCAACACACCAAAAAGATCAGGAACATAGACCTTATTACCTATTAATGGGACAAATTGCCCTAGGGGTGTTGCCGTGTAGGCTCCCAGTGCAAGAGGAAGCTCTTAGCCCTCATATGATCCATATGATTGCTGAACTGTGAGGGGCTGTTATGTAGGGACACTCCACATTGGAGGAGTAGGATGGGTGGGAGAGGGAGGAGAGAGTGGGAGGGCGGAACCAGGAGGCATGGAAAGAAGGCACTGTGATGGAGATGTAACTTGAAGTAATAAGAAAACATAAAAAGAAGAAAACTGGCTAAATATAATTAGGATAATATATAATTTCATTTTGGCAGTTATTTTCTTGAATTTCAGTAAGATAATGTCTTAGTTCTTCTCATCAACCTCATTTTACTATTTAAAATGCAGACTGAAAGATGTATAAGGAGCATCATGTCTGCATTTTGTATATTTTAAATAAAGATATTCCCTGTCTCTGTCCATTTTTACTACCATCATAGACTCTAACACCCTAAAATAATAAGCCCAAATTCAGCTTTTTCTTTTCTTAGTTGCCTTAATCATGATGTCATATCACTACAATAGAAAAGAAACAAAAACAGTCATCATTTTAGAATTTTCAAAGTAATGTGAAATAAGTATATTGCTAAATAAATATTTTCTTTTTCATTTTTACTACATTTCATAGCATATTTATTTAACAGAATTTTACTCAAGTTATAAATTTTCTATTGAAATTAGAAATAAAGTTTTATCTTGATTAAAAATAATAATATAAACAAGAATACAATAAAATTTTAATTGTCTAAATATAAAATATCTAAGTTTTTTACTATTATTACTAAATTTTAGTAAAATATGTTTTTATAGATTAGTTGAATATTTTCTTTTGTGCAAATACTATTTTTTTCATACTGCTAATCTCATGTAACTCTTTTACTAGTCAAAGTACAATCTCATTTTATTTGTATTTTTCTTTTCATTAGGAAAAATCAACTGATAGAAGGGACTTCTATGTTTGTGCTTTGTGGTTATTCACACAATCTTGCTAAAGTAAACCAAGTAATTGGGTTCTTATCACTCTTATAATCGGAGTATGTGTCCTGGTATCCTTATCAAGTGGCTTACTAGCTTCTGTAACTCTACTTCTGTGGAAATCTAATGTCAACTTCAAGCTTTAGTGGGCGACAACAACCACAGTGCGCGCATGGGCAGACACACACACACACACACACACACACACACACACACACACACTTAATAAGGTAAATTCACCTGCATTAAAGTAAATAATCTTTAAAAACAAAACAGAAATAAACCCAATAATAATTGTGTATTGCTCTTTATAAATAGGCTTTCTGTATTTCCTTAAAGATAGAAATGTAATCATTCAGCATTGTAGTAAATTAAAAGTTTTTAAAAAATCATTTCACTTACTGTTTATATTTTTATTTTTTAATGGATTTGCTTTAATTTATGTGTATGAGCATTTGGACTGCATTTAATCATGGAGCTATATCTAGGAGGACCATTCTCTGTGTTTATAGCAGCTGTTCTAAACTACATTCTTAGAATCTTAGAATTCAATATACAAAAATGGAAAAGTACAAGGAAATTTCCTGATGAAAGATAAACTGTTTTGCATTTGGCACCATTGAATAGAATGAGAAAATGGATAAAATCTTTGTTCTTTGTTTGAATTGAAAATTGACTTTGAAAGTAGTGTGGTCTTTAGTCTTTTCAAGGTCAATCTATGAAGTTGTTTGTTATTGAGTCTTTTTGAATTAATTTGCCCTAAACATTTCATGAAGATAATTGCAAGTTATGATTGATCAAGCAAATGGATCTTGACTTTCATACATCACATACATTCTGAACAAAAGAAATACAATATACGCTTATAAGTTTTAGTTATATTTAGACATTTGTCATCAGTAAAATATTCTGAATGTCACACAAGTTATTTTCATTAAAGAAGCAATCTATTCACACCTTAAATTAAAATCTAATAATATTATGTAAAATATTTTTCTTAAAATATACAAAAGTATTATGGATAAAAGCTTGATCATTGTATTATTCTTTGTAAAAATATTATTAATTTTGTGAGATTTTCATGCATGTTTACTTGTATGCATCTGGTGCATCTGGCTCTTACAGTCTTTCAACTTCTTCCACAATGACCTTTGAATCTTTGTAGGAAGTGGTATGATGTAGATGTCCTATTTAGGGCTGAACATTCATAGTCTCTTATTCTGCATCTTAGGCAGTTGTGGGGCTCTGTTAATCTTAATTTACACTAATTATAAGGTTCTCTGATAATAGCTGAAATATATGTTAACCTATGTATTTAATAATAATTAATTCTGATTCAGTTTACTATGTACATTTAGCAGAATAATATTGTAATTTCTCTCCTAGGGGCTAAAACTTGTCTAACCAAAGATTCTGTGCTGGACAATGGTGATAGTCATCATTTTGCGGAGCACAACTTAAATTTAATAATAACAAAAAAAGCTTGGTGGTTATTTCCATAATGTTCATTCCAGTATTGTACCTGTGGACATGTCTTCCAAGGGCAGATGTTATTGCTTCTTATCAAGTTCACAGATGACTAAGACTTTTTACTGTATTTCCCATCTGGTAGCTTGCAAGAACCATGCAGCACTGGCTAGCAAGTAGATAAGGATAAAGCTTCCAAGTCAGTACCAGCTTGATATCCACATGTTTGTGACTCAAGTACTTAGCCTCAGCAATAGGATGTTACAATCAAATTCTGAATGGTAACCAATAGCATTCAAAATAACCTTAAATGTTTACAAGGAGGTCTACAAAATTCCACGGACTAACAACTCAGAAAAAAGACTCCTGGCACTGAGATTTCTTTTTTTTTTTTTTTTTTTTGTGATAGCTTGTAGAGTCTAGTATGCGCATTGCCCACAAGTATGTGCAGCTTCTAGATTTCTAGGTAGGTTTCCATATGACTTTTTGAGACAGTGTTTGATGTTACTGATTCCTCCATGTATTACCCTCTCTAACTTGTCCACCCATTACCCACACCAATTTAACTTGTCCTGTTCAATTAATTTTCCTTTAATCTTTATGTCATTGTGTTGAAACTCTCTTCTTTGAAAACTCATTCTACAAGGCCCCTTACAAATCTTTATGACTCAGGATTTCCTCACTCAGAATGAATGCTTCCATTTCCAGCTATTTACCCAAATAATTCATAATTTTGTATTTTATTTTATATGTACGGATTTTATACCTGAATGTATGTCTATGAACAATGTGTTTGTAGTGCATAAAAAGGCCAAAGATGGTGTCTTATATCCTAGAACTAGAGTTAGGAACAGTTGTGAGATATTATGTGGGTACTAAGACCAGAACCTTGGTCCTCTTCAAGAACAGCCAATGTTTCTAACAACTGAGCCCACCTCTCAGTTCTAATTTCATTTTTCTATTAGCTGTATAATATTCCATTTTGTAAGTATGCAATATTTTCACTATCTATTCATCAGTTAATGACCATCAAGATTATTTAAATTTCATGGCTATTGTAAATAGAGCAGCAATGAACATGGATGAACAGGTATCTCTGTTGTAGGATGTAGTCCTGTGGATATACCTTAAGAGTGATATACCTGGATCATATGATAGATCTATTTTTATTTTTTTCTCAAAAACCTTTATAACTGATATACATTGTGTCTGCATGAGTTTGCATTTCTACCAGTAGTAAATAACTGTTACTTTTTCCTATATTCAGGATAAGAATTTGTCATCATTTTTGGGGTTAGGCAGTTTGGTAGCTTTGGTTTGTCTTAAGATGAAATTTAAAAGTGATTTTGCTGAATGCTAAGGAATTTACTTACTTAAATGTTTCTCAGCAATTTGTATTTTGTCTTTTAGGAATTTGCTTCATTCCAACCTCATTAAAAATAGATTGTAGTAGTTCTTTGAAAATTTCATACATATTTAATTATATTTAACCTCCTTCTCACATTCCCTTAACTCATTCCAAATGGAAACCCTTCCCTTTTCACATAACTCAGAATCAGTTTTTCTACATCAATTCTAATGTTTACGACCAAAATATTGTTGGTTTTGTGGCCTTCTTCTCAGGCATCAGTGACTTGGCACAGATTACAACTTAAAAAACAAAAAACAAACAACAACAACAACAAAACGCTGAACTATTCCAACAGCTAACGACTGCCAATAATTCCTCACTTAAGATTGTAACTTCATTCCCAACTTCCTTCCACATATTCGTATTTGTCTTACTTTGACTTGTACATATCCTATGTTTGCTTTCAAATTTATTGTCAGTTTATGTAAATCCCTATGCGAGACCTATTTATGCAACCACTCTGATGTCTGTAAGCAATAAGTTTTCTTTGCAGTCCTTTACTGCCTTTAGATCTTCCATTTCCCCAGTCCCTTTCTTCAGTAATCCCTGAATCTTCATTGTGTATTCCATGCATGGCCAACATCCTGCTGTACCTTTCCTTTTGTGGATCTTTGTTTTAATCCTCAACTACTACAAAGGAGCTTATTCAATGAGGTTTAAGAGATGCCTTAATCAATGGGTGTAACGATAAGTCATTAGGAGTTGGGTTAATAATTGTGTCTATTTAATAGAATAATAGTAGCAGGCTCTCTTCTAGAGGCTATGATCTATCTAATCATAGATTCTTGACCCAATGAAGATGCTTGGTTTGGGTTTAAACTTGTGGGTTGGAGATTAAATCCAATCAGAATGGGGTTGATTACTCCCAACTCATTCATTCCAGTATTGCACCAGTGGATAATGGAATCCTCCGACAATCATTACAATCCTTATGTTAGTTCACAGGGTTTATATCTGGGTAAGATTGATTACTATGCCCCATTTTTTTAATTGGATTGTTTGTTTTCTTTATGTTTAGTTATGGAAATTATCTACATTTTATAAATATTAATCTTCTGTTTAATGTATAGTTGTTAAATATATTTTTCTCATTGTGTAGGCTGCCTCCACTCAAATGATGATGGTCTTTGTTGTACAGGAACATTTTAGTTTCATGAGTTCCTATTTATTAATTGCTCATTTCAGTACCTGTGTTATTGAGGTCTCATTCAGCATAGGAATTGCTTAATATACAACAGATAAAATTAAAGTACTATTATGGGATAATAAAATGATATTAGAAATATTTTCTTTTACCATTGATTATAGGAAGGAGTATGTCTAGCACTTTCAAATTGCAGATAATAGTTTGTGGTTCTGAAAATAGATAAATATATAAATTATTGCAAGGAAAATTTTATTGTTAAAACTCAATTTTTGAGGAGAAAATATCCAAATCAACTGTTTAGGTATCACTTAGTTTGACTTATGAGAATTTGCTTTTATGTACAGAATTATTATCTTCTCAAAATTTTATGTCTCTGTATAATTAAATTTTTAATAAATATAGAGAGATAGAGTTAACATTTATTCTCTATAATACTTTATCCTTTTGGGGACTGAATACTTGGCCACAAGCAACTTGAAGAAGGCAAAGACTTTACTTGGAGTCATTATTTGAGTGGACATCTTAATGGAAGATAAGAAAGACAGATGGAGCATCCAGAAACTGTTCCTACTGTTCTTGTTATCAGGATTAAGAGATATAAATTCTGGTAATTCTCTCTCTCCCTATCTATCTATCTATCTATCTATCTATCTATCTATCTATCTATCTATCTATCTATCTATC